>DWMY01000997.1:0-17293 GCA_018249775.1 Heliconius hecalesia formosus | reverse complement strand
AATGTGCGTATCTCCTCCTAGTACTCAAGTTGCTCTTTAATAAATCTTGACTAATAAATATTTAATAAAATACCCTCCATGAGTATTTTATTAAATATTTAAAATACGTGTTTTAATAGCTATATATATCAATTTATCTTTAAACATTATTTTATTGAGAACACTCAAACTAACCTCACCGAGTTTTCCGAAATGTAGCCACCGCTTACCGTTTTAAATACGTTTTATTATAGCTGACCAAATGTGTTAATTGAGTGAAGCGAGGACTAACATCTCTTAACCAGCAACAGGCAACCCGCTACATTGAAATTTACATAGAATTGTAGAGCGCTTTTATTAAATTTTATTTTACCAGGTAATTTTGATCTATTTCAACAGCTATATCACATCCGGTGTCGCGTTTCACGCTACCACCCGAAGGAATACTGTAATATGCTCTTATATTGCCTTAGTTTGGAGCTTCATATAAAATATCTAAAAAATATAAATTTTATTCGTTATGGTTGTACTGTAGTTATTCCAATTTCACTGTTATACGAACATTTAACGAAAATTATTTTTTACAAGCTTTTATTTAACTTGCCTTGTTAGTATGTGTGTTAGTGTGTATGTGAAATCTTGCAACCTTATCTTGTGGGTTACTTCACACTGTCCAATTGAGCTTAAATAAAAAATAGGTTGTAGAAGACATATGAATTTACAAAGCATTACATTATTTATTGTCTTTGACCTAATTATGAGGTTGGCAAACTTGGAAATAATTCTATATCGCTAATGTTCATATCGCTTTACATTTAGATATATTTTTTATTGACATTTATGACGTAAATAAAATAATTTAAATATTTTTTGAAATACTGCTCTAAGTACAAAAAAAACACAGCAAACATAGCTTTTGAGCCTAAGAAATATGAAAGTACCTACAAAAATTCCAACATAAATAATTTTACATATTAAATTTATATTTAAAGCTTATTCCTTTTGAATTATAAAACCCACTAACTCTCTCATTAATTTATATTCCGACCACTTTTACCATGAAAGTCATCTTAAGTTGAAAGATTGAAGTTGTGTAAATTAAACACTAAAAGCGGCCGGAACGACTTGAGTGGTCTTCGACTATGCTTACTAATTGACAGCCGTAATAAGGTCTAATACTGCTTACAATTTCAATATTTTTCTTTGAAAATAACGTCATTTTTTTCTTTAAGTACAGCGTACCTTTTCTTTCTGCAAGAGTTTACTTTTATTTGGGTAAAATAATGAATTGTTTATATATCTTTTATTTTTCTTTCTTTAGAGAATGAAATATAAAAGTGCAAATGTGAAACGGCCTTCCTGTGGCAGTGTTTCCATGTCTAGACTTGGGTACCCTCAAAAAGCGTGTCTATCTCCACCTTGGAGGCGAGCAACGCACCTGTAGCTCCTCTGGTATTGCACGGGGTCGTATGCGGCAGTGATCACTTACATCAGGTGACTCGTACGCTCGGTCACCTTGTATTTTTACGTTAAATGAAACCGGACAAGCGCGAGATTACCCACTCATGGTTTCGAAAAAAAGTTTGGAGGTCTTGAGCTTTTTCTGAAATTCATTCAGGCTCAGCTTAACCGGAGCAGTTTCATTTGATACCTTACTTGAACTAGCGGCTTTAATACAAAATTTTGTCCCCTTTACAAAATCTATTTTTTTTAAGAATTTAACCAGAAATGTATAGTTTTCAGATGTTTTCCTGAACGCGTAGTACTAAATACTTGTAGATGCTAGCTGTCACGTTTAATAATTCTAGGTCAACTAAAAGTACGCGTTTTTTGCGATATAAACGACCATTTTTTTGTTTAAATATATAATTACGATATCTTGAGGAAATCATGGGAACGTAGATCTGAGTATATAGAATTTCAACTCGATATCTCCAAGAGTTTCTGAGATAAGTGCTATTGACAGACAGACGGACGGACAACAAGGTGATCTTATAAGGGTTCCTTTAGGAAAAAGTCAGAAAACTATACATTTGTAGCTAAATTCTACAAATTAATGGTCTTAAAATTTGGTATAGAATCCGCTAGTTCAAGTGAGGGTATCAGATGAAAGGGCTCTAGCTAAGCTAAGCTTGAAATTTAGGAAATGCTCGAGATCTCCAATTTTTATACGGAATCCTAGTTTTTTCTTTTCTTTTTATATTTAAATTAATAAGCTACTATTGTGGCAGAGTAGCTTTTTCACTGCCTTAGCTTTGCAGTAGCTCATTTCATGGCCGCTAATATATTATAAATTGTACTTTCTGTTGGCCTATAGTCCTGAAATTGATACGGAACAGTCAACGGGCAAGTCTAACTCGCGCTTAACTGATCCATGATGACCATATATACGTATAATACGGATAATATCTTAAGTAGCTGCTTGTACAAGCTGTGGTAAGGCGCGGTCACGTACTTAGTGCGGTTGAGGGAGTGCAGCTGTACAATGTGGGAATTTTTTGAAAGCATTTCAGATTTAATAGAAAACGTGCACCGGGATTACAACGATTTATTGTTTTTACTAATTTTAATATTCTCAAATAGATCATATACGGGTTTTGAAAGAATAATATATAATTAATTTGGTTTTATAACTAATATATATTTAAAGATACACATTATACGTACTATTATACTTAATTCTTTGTATAACTTAAATCTACGCAAGAGATTGTTAAACTAATAAAAAACATATAAAAATGCACCTACTTAGACACTCCATTCCCCGCTTGCCTCCTGCATTCCAGACATTACATGTTAAATGACAGAACACAAAATAAATTAATTCATAACGTAATAAAACAATATAAACATCATGTAAATAATAATTATCTGTCTAATAATGTCAAACTTATAGGGTCATTTACATGTTATATTCTTTATTGCACTTAAAAACATATAAGAAACACAAAAATTAAAAGGTTAGTTAGCAAAGGTGGGCTTATTTCTAAAAGAAATCTCTTCCAGCCAACCAATGAAAGTGGATGACTGTCAAACAGCGGGAAGAGAGTACAGTGCAGTTTTCAATAAAAGAAAAATAACTAAGAAATTAAAAATAATAATAATAACAATAATCATGAAACAAATTTCCAAATGGATAAATAGATACATATACAAATGTACATAAATCCTATACGTATATAATTATAAATACATCCTATATTTATAAATACAAATTATATATAATAAACACATACATATATATATATATATATATATATAAATACAAAATTAATGACAATATATAAGTATATATAAAAAAAAAAAATTATATATAAATACGTGAAGCGCGGTTGTTTTGCTCAAGAAAAAAAATGGAGTGTGGACTTACTGGAAAAACTGGTAAAAAGTATTTTATAGTTAGGAAATGATAAAATCGAAACCGATATGTGCAGTAAAGGCAAGCGGAGGCAATTACGGCGGCCGCAACCGCAGTTTAATCAAGGACAAAATTATACTCGCCCTGATGATATAGCCCGTTACATCTTCATTAGCTCAAATTGCTTAATTCGGTTTACTTTTAATAAAAAAGGTTATATAAAAAAAATTTTTATAAGTCATATAATGAATATATAACTTATTTTTCTATAATTTATTTACTTCTTATTTTTTTCATAGATACTTTTAAATATAATTCATATCATTTTGCTATGTTATGGAATTTATTCTAAAATACATAAATATTTTTTATAATATTCTTAATTTTTCGATAATTTACAGAGAAATATATAAAACAAAAAGATTTGTGTGTATATTATAATAAGATATTTATTATTATAAGTATAGAGATCTTCTTTTCAAATTGAACAAAATAGATGTAGATACAGAAGATTAGTTACTAGAAAGTAAAACATAAGAAAGTCTAACTAAGACGGCGCGGCGTGCCGAAGTAATATTGAAGACGTCAATAGAACCTTTTAATTTAATTCAATTTGAGACAGCGGTGCCTTAGGCATGGAGTTGAGGAATAATAATGAGCCTCTCGGGTCAAGACGGTGGAGTGTACCGCTAGCGACTGATTTGTGTGATCTCCTAAATAAACTTGAAGAAATAATTAAATTCTAACTTAGGACTAAAAGTTCATGCGAGAAGAACGTGATCTGTTCCTTTAAGTAAAGAAATTCTGGGAAAAAATCTCTGTAGCGTATCTATTTAAATTATTTTCACTTCAAACTAATTTAAACTTGACTTATATTACAATGAAGAATATTTTTTGAATAATTCTCGAAAGTTATATAAGAAAATTTTGAAAGTTATATACTCGTACATTTATATATACGTTGTATATGTTTATCTCTCTTCTTTTCACAAATCATATATGTAAATATAGAGTATTTTTTAAAGAATTATACAATATACAGATATGGCTGAAAAAGTATTTTAATCACTACCGCAATATACTATATTGAATCTCATGTAATTACACACTGTTCAGTCCCTATAACATCTCAAAACCCGACAAACTATTATTTTATAGCTTCTTATTCAATGAATGTTGCTTCAAAAAAAAATTTTAAGACTTTATTCCCTAACATTTGAAAAGGCACACAGGCTTACATCGATGCAATGGTTCGATGGTAAATTGAATCTCGAGCTTAAGGCTAGAATTGGCATGTTTGATCATCAAACGAAACCATTTTGGGATTTGTAGCGCCCTCGTCAAACAGAACATTAAAGGTTTATTCATTTATAAAATATACGGTGCTACGGCTGCGAATCTTTCTAAATATAGAAAGTAAAAATGTAAACGATGCTATAAAATAAAATTACTTTTAATAACTTATAATTTTTCTCAGTCTGTATAAATCAATTGAACATTTTTTTCACTATTTCACAACACTTGCAAAAAAAGGAGGCCGAGTTGATGTCATCCAGCTTTAGCATTGATATTGATTGAAAAGACAATAAAAAGTGACTGTATGATTTTTTATTTTTCTGCACGTTTCTAAAATTTTAAATATTTTTTCTATTAAAGTCACAGACCAAGAGTCCTTGTCTAGGAAATTGAAACTCGGGCTCGGGCTAGGCAGTGGATAGGTAGTTTGATATCCAAATGAGCCATTTGTATTAGTCGTTACTATCGTGAAATACTTCTGAATCAGCTTCAACATTTTACTCTGAAAATCTTCATAAATACTATAAACACGTGCTAAGGTTTTTTTTTTGTTGAATTTCTGTAATTTATTCAAGGCTATCTAAATAAGCATGAATACTTTAGAATGAATATTAGATAATTTTCCACCTTAAGACCGATTAAATAATGAAATTACAGATTCTAATGTAACTCTAAATTACATTATTAGAGATAAATTATATTTTATTTAAATCACTCGTGACGTTTTTCACATAAGTTAATGTAATTAAAAAATCTTTATATTAATACTATAATATATTAAAATAATTAATTATAAGCGTTTAGCAATTACTTTCGCTAACATAATTCAACCAAATTGATTCGACGCTCAGAAAAGGATTGTATGAATGATTAACGGGCGTTCAACTGTCGTCATTCTACGCAAAGCTGCTCTGGTATACGTATATATAGATTAATATAGAGAGAACGTCTTTGTCAAACAGTTTTAGTTTAATAATATATATTTATCTAATAGTGACGATTATTTATTTACTAACGGCCCACTCGCGGCTTCGCATACCACTTTTATTATGCTGCATTTGCCAACAGATTGATATACGAGTACATTCATTTATGAACGCTATGTGGCTGTATGATAGATATGGCGTCATCGGCGGCAAGGGCGCCCCCCGCGGATCTGTTTTCAGGAGGCGCGGGTTCGAGTCCCGCTACGTTCAAATTTTTATACGTTTTCTAAATAAGTATTATAGATATATGGTGTCACGGACTTTTTTTTAGATCCAATAAAATTTTATATTTTTGTCATACAATGTACTGACGTATAATTAACATTTTTATAGCAATTTTAAAGCAACTCGATAGCGTTCCATATTAATGTTATTTCGTTATTTAAGGCTAACTAAAACTTCACAATGTAATGTCATATAGCTTATAGCACTTCTGAAGAATGCAGCTTTTATACAAAACAAAAAGAAAGTAAATGAGACCAGTAGATCGGGAGATCTTAGCGTTTAAGCAAACAAACAAAGAAACTCTTCCGCTTTATTATGTTAGTATAGATATTTGTTTAATAACGAGGATATGAAAACATTTAATATTTCATTCTTCCGAATCGGAACCAAACCCACAATCGTCGTGTTAAGAGTCGCACGCTTATGCCCCTGCGCCACGAATGCCTTCTATATATTTTACATATGCATATATATTCGTAACTATAAAATTATTTCTACGTTTTGGTTTGATATTAATAAACTTGATAGTAAAATCAAAATACATTCTGGCTCTGACACCTTTATATGTACATTCAGACTAACTTAGTTGCGGACCGTCTCACATTTAAAAAATAAGTGACAATGCCAAATGAAATCTACATATATTTGCAGTTTTCTTGTTATTGTAAGAGTTTTATGAGATGGAAAATTAATTATTTATAGTCTATTCGCAATCCTGAATTTATGCAAAAAGTACTTCAGTGTAAAAAGTTACTCAAATGTTACATTCAAATACCTTATAATGTTAATTAGATTTGTATTTATTGTTACGTTACTAGGGGCTAGCTTTTGCAAAGCTTTAGTTTTCCAAAGGTCTCATGAATTGTAATTTCGGAATCGAGGTCAAACGTGGCCATTTAATTACCTTCACAGATGTGATTCAAAGTTTAGTTAATGTGTGAGACTTGTGCTTATTATTGTACGTTTAAGTCTTTATAACTTTCTCTCATTTTTATAATTATTGCAAGCGTGTATCTCAAGTATAATATCTCTATATTAATTCAAAAACTAATCTAACTAATCTAACTAATCTACCAACAAATAAAAGATATCTACTGCTAATCAATACTGATAATAATTAAAAAAAAGGAAAACAAGCATGCTTTTAAATAGTCACGACAGATCACAGTATCACACATATATATCCAACTTCTACAGCTAATGCTCGGATCGTGTTAGACTAAGTTATCTCAATGTTCTCTTTAGCATTTTTATTCTTCTGAGTGGAGACAGCACGAGATTGCGAAACATATTATTCTGTGGACATGTGGAATTTCTAATTTGCTCTCTTAGCGTTAAGCTTAACATAGTTTTCTACATTATCTTATTTAAATATTGAGTTTATTTAAAGGTAAAATATCAGCCATGTAAAGCGATATGACATAATTTAAAGTTTAGTTTTGGACACTAAAATTTTCCGACGTCATAGTCTTGTTTTTATTGAGAATTAACTATTGTCGACTTTAAATATATTATTCTAAAATCATTCATTAAACACTATAATAAATGAATAGAAATTTCGTATAAGCCGAGAATAAATGACTTATTTATTTGTCTAGAGTTATATGAATTACACTGTGTTTACACGACACGGCGGCGCTTGTGATACCTACTCGTACGCTTACATGATATTGCTAGTAGGAACACGGGAGTTTGTCGGAATGACCCGATACCCAGAATATTGCACAGGGAACACTCCTGGAAATAAAAGGGATTTGAGCGCCAGTTTGATAGGATTACGCCCGGCTCCAATAGTCCTTGCGTTAGATACTCGTAGTGTAACGTACCATGTGTAATCATATTTTCTCATTTTAGCTTTAAGTGTATATTTTGTGTTGAGGTTAATTCGGTTTGGTTGCGATGTCTGATCATTGTGATCGTTGTTAGTTCAATAAAGCACACATATTTTTAGAATGGAGATTTTTTTTCAATTAATCGAGTATATTTATTTTCTCTCTTTATTTTCTCTCTCTTTCTTCTCTTTATTTCACTAAAAAAAATACAGTACTCTATTAATAAATTTTACTAGCATATTAATTTAACATAGGTAATTCGTTACGTATGTTAAATATCAATAATAATTAATAACAGTAAATTACATATCCTCGAACTATATTTTACAAAATTTAATTCAGCAACTAGTCTGTATCTCGGGTGTCATAATTATCACACGAATTCTCGCTGGACATCTCCGAGGTTAATTCCAATATTACGCTTGGGTAAGCGACACGTAACGAGAAATTTATGGTTGACTCGACATTTTATGGCTAAACTCCTCTCTGGAAAGCGATTAAAGTATAAAAATTGTAAAGCTCTTGAGTTTTGCAAAGTATTTTAACGTTTTTTTACTTCATAGAGGACAGGACCGATTACACACCGATTACACGACCGATTTTATATAAGTAAGTATTTTATTTATAGAAAAAGAGACTTAAACACGGACATCGTTTCCACTATTACTCATTATTTAAGTAAAAATTTTAATTTGCATGCCTATTTTTTTAATCAAACTGTAGCTCATTATGCATTTAATAAAGAATTTTATTTATTTATCTAGTTCTATATTCTTCTTACAAAATTTTCATGCCGGGAAAAAATAAGTAGGTCTGAGTATATATTCCTTGTTTCTTTTTGGGGAAATATTTTAATATACATTTTCTTACAACAAACAACAGTAGAGGGTCAAGGTTTTTTCTATTTTGAACATATAATATTTTTTAAAAGATAATAAGATGTTCTTAATATAAAACAGTTTTCTTAAGAAAGGCCCAAGCAGGCAGTTAGAGTCTCGTTTAGTTAGCACATATCAATTTTCTATTGTCATGCATGTTAAAATGTTGTCTGCAACGTTAATCAACGATTATGCTATAACGAAAATGAAACATTGAAAGTCAAAGGTCACCTTAAGTGGTTATGATATACGTGTAAATCAAAGCTTAAGTTTTCATATTAATAACACCTGATACTTTTTCTTTTCATTTTCGTTTATTACTATATCTTCATTTTCTTCTATTAAAATGTTTAGATGGAAAATTAATTTATTCATCAATATTTATATTTCAATATGTATATTTGAGGCCAGTCGTGGCGCAGCGGCACAAAGTGTGACTGTAAAACCAACTGGTTGTGGGTTCGATCCCCAATCGAGAAGTTGAAATATTTACTTAAATTTATATTTCCATTTCTTCGCTCTGGTGTCGAGGCAAAGCGCGGCGTTGAGTTCTGTCACTCAACAGGCAATGCCTCTAAAATTCGGCAGAAAGTGGGGAACGGAATGTCTTAACACTAGGTAACCTCTGCCTACCCTACCCTGTTGTGTGCGGGATACAGCGTGAAGCTGATTTTTTTTATATTTTAATAATTAATTTCACCGGAAGGGAAACGAACTCTCGACCGTCGCGTTTACAGTCACACGTTGTACCACTGTTTTATGATTATAACCAATAATATATATTTATAAATAGAAATGAATTTAGTATTATTTAATTTCATATTTTTTTGTATGACCCATTATACCCATTTTTATTTAGTAGCAGTAGAATGTATGAGATAAACACTAAATATATTATGTTTGTCATTACATTATATTCTATTATTCTTATATCTCTATCATTTTCAAATAGCATATGGTTATCAGTTTTATAACAGTTTTCAAATGCAGCGTTCAGATGTATATAAAATATGATGTTTAATGTAAAAAGAAATTACGCTATGTAAGGGTTCAGGTATTTTCTCTTTCAGATATTTATTTTTTATCCTCCAAAGCCTTAAACGAGGTACTTAAAATAAAACTTTAATATATATATATATATATATATATATATATATATATATATATATATATATATATATATATATATGTTTCATTAAGAATTTCGAATTTCAAATCATCTTCTACGATCATTATTTAAAATACTTTAATCCTATTTTATACACAATTTCGGAACGACATTATTGAACTTTTCTTTTACTGATTGTAGGCGAGTTGAAGATATTGTAATTAATCTAATGATCGATTCAATTATGCTTGTTTTCAGTCTATTTGTCACGCTTAAATCATAGTTTATCATATAATTTACTTCAATGTGATACAGTAAATTACATTTAGGATTTATATTACACGTTAATAGCGAGCAGGTGCTTGTTTTGTGTTTTGTAGTTTTTAGTTACGAATAAGAAGCCTATTTACAAATATTTCTCCTGTCCTCCAGATGATATGAAAAAAAAATACGAAAACAGTTTTTAATGCAGTCTACTTCATAACTTAACTTGACGTCATGGTAAAATGAAAATGTCTTATAGTGCAGGCAACTTGCCTTAAAATAAAAATTACCGATTAAAGAAACGAAATTACCAATACTACAAATATTCAACTCTTGTTTTAAGATTCTTAAAAATATTCTTGTTTGTCTTTTAATGTGCATTTTTTTATATTTCAAACTGTTAAGTTCGTCTTATACTGTAAATGTATTTAAATCACACGTAGCCGCAGTCACCGGTGGATATCCACACACACAATTCTAGAAAACTTTAATAAAAAACAATACACAATAAGCATTGCACCAAAACGAATACTAACTGGCTTCTTAACTACACAACATAAAATATCATGTTGCTATTTTTTTTCTTGCTTAGGAACATATTTTAGTCCTTAGTGGGATTGGAACTCATAAATATAACAGTCATCTAGACACAATTTAACCATGATCATTTTATCATACAAAAACAATACTATTTGTATATTCTTATTTTATGCGCTATACTTGAATGTAAAGAAATCTATAATATTGCCAACTAGAGATAGCTGTGGTGTACACATTCTTAGCGTATATGAGGGCTATTAGCTGACGACTGAGATGTGAAAAATGAAATTAATATCGATTCTTGGTCGTGGTATGCGGTTGAATAAGGATTCCGTCTTATATTGTTATAACTACGGACTAAGTAGAGGTTATGATCATTTTATGGAAGAAATAATATACATTAGATATTTGAAAATACAACACGCAATACACGTATACATGAACTTAATAAAAATAACCGAAGACTGTTGATTTTTGTTAATTTTTCATAGAGGTTTAGTGTTTAAGTTCAAAATTACTTAAAATATAAAAAAATATAATATAAATGCATTTTATTTTTATAATAATGCCAAACCTTTAAAATGACTAGATCAACTTAAATAAATATCCATTGTTAGTATAAAATTGACGCCTTAGAAAAGCATGCGCCTCTGAAGCGTATGGTTATCTTTTACGTACGTTGTTATATGGTTATCTTTCTAGGGTTAAATCTAAAAATCGTGCAACTGATATATGTCTACTTAAGCATAAAATATTTTTGTAATAAGATATCCAATAAAAATATATACAAACATACAAACAGCGGATGTTATTCCGGGTATAAATCATACCGTAAGAAACACGTAAAGAATTACCCGGACATTTACGGTTCACTGGTAAAATCTCTTACGCGTTTTGCTCAGATATACCATTTCCGGCATCGGACAAACGTACCCCTTATTCTTCAGTATTTCAAGCGATCAATAAATCCTTCATTATTATGGACTAGAGCACTCCCTTTAATTCTCACTGTATTTCACCTGACGTCACCTGATTTATTACAGAATTTTTGCGAAAATATACTAACTTTGTAATAACACATTTTCTGGATAAATATAAGGACATTTTTATAAAATTACTAGAGGGCGCGCGCGGCTTCGCCCGCTTATTAAGAGGGAATCCAAAAAAAACCACGAAACACGTGTTCAATAAAATATTTTTAACAGTCTGAATTTAAATTTTTATAAAAATCGGTGGCAATTTAAAAAAAAATCCATATAAACTTTCAACCCCTTATTTGAACCCTTAGAAGGTGAATTCTTAAAAACCATGAAACACGTGTACAATGAAATATTTTTAAGAATCTGAATTTCAAATTTCATAAAAATCGGTGCAGATTATTTTTTTTTTCCATACAAACTTTCACCCCCTATTTCATCCCTTTAGGGTTAAAATTTTTTAAAATCCCTTCTTAGTGGATGTCCAGAATATGAAGATAAACATCTGCCCAAATTTCACGTTTCTACCATTAGCGGTTACGGCTCTGCGTGCGTCTTACCTCAGTCAGTCAGCACAAGTCCTTTTATATATATAGATAATAAGAATTTTTTCATAAAATTTTGTCACTTCCTAACAAAGAATTATTACAAAAATTTCATGTGCCAATATACTCAAATCAATTAAAAAATGTGATTGTAGAAAAGCTTGCTATAAACTTGTTTTTTAGTTAAAATATAAAAAAGATCTTAGAAAATATATTACAAAAAAGCACTTCATTAAAACGCAGTAAAGTGACATAGGCGTCGAAAATTGGAAAAAGAGGAATTTCTTTACAGAATTAGGTATTTAAATTGCTTTAAAGATATCTGAAAGTTAAATTAGGGGCGACAATGAGGACGCAAAATAAAGAACAAGGTCTATTTACTCGCTGATTTGAGGAGATAAATTCATTGAGGAGTGTCAGTTTCCATCAAACAGTTTGTACGCTACTCACTGCTCGGTTGGGTAGAGTTATAGCCCTTTATAAGCTCTTCCTCAGTTCAATACGATTTTCGATCTAATAAGAAATCGTATCTGCGTAGTACGTGTTTTTCACAGCAATCTTAAGTGTTACATAGTTATTTCTCAATTTTTTATCTTTATTGGCAACATTATTTTATAAACTTTGTCTACTTTTCAATATACATTTAAAAGAGGCTATTAAATATATTTACATACATTTTCATGAATTTATTATTACATACAATGTACAGGGGCGTCGTGGTCGCATTGGTATAAAGTGACTATAAGCACGACGGTAGTGGATTCATAATCTTAATTATTTCCTTTATTCCTTTTAAGATAGGATACAATTATCTTTTTATACCGCGTTATAATTTATAAACATACTGTAACAATTGTTTTTTTTATTATTTACCAGAGTTAGATCTGATACCACTGCTTTGCACTTTGATATTCTGCTTTGCATTAGGAACGTTCTGGTGCATTGCGCTTATTCCCGTAAAGTAAGAGTTGAATAGAGAACTTAATGTCACTGCTAGTAAAAACATATTATATAAATTTTGCTATACCGTACATACACGTATAATACAAATTAGACATAGCGCAGTATCGTGTTTCTTGGTTGCCACTATATTATATTGACAAAAATAATGGATTTAAATAGTAAATAGTTCGTAATTTCTTATTTCTTTACCAAGTAATTAAAATGTTATTTTCGACAGTTAAGTTTTGTTTAATTTAGTGCATATAAATAAAATTTTAAAGTCTGTTTAATTTTTTTTATATATTTTTATTTATGAAATGAACTACAGTTATAAGTTTGTAATGGATTGGTGGATTTTTGTGTGTGTACCGTTTAGGTTTTGATAATACGCCGCCTCTCCTAGAAAATGCAGAAAAACCGATGCATAAATGCTATGTGGAAGTAATTATAAGATTTTTTACATAAAGAAGAAGAGCTTAAAGATATTTTTGTTAGAAGTTAGGTAGAAATATTTAATACTGCACGTTACTGAGAATTGTTTGAGCAGATTTACAGAGAAAAAGATCTTTAAACACAAGGTACTTTGTGAAGCACAGAGCACGATTCGCTTTAATGATTAAACTGCAATGTTCTCTTTTGTGAACATTTAATATGAATTAGGAATTTATTTAATTTTCTTAGTATTATTATTTACCATCGTATATTAAATGTGAACGTATATATGTAACGAGAGTTCAGCTTAACAGTGTCTTTTATATGACTTTTATTGTTTTATTTACGAGGGAAGTATTTGTTTTTTTTCCTATATTGATATTATTTAAAACTTCCGTCGTGGCCCAGGGGCACAAAATTGTGACTGTAACGCGACGGTTTCAGATTCGATCCCCACTCGAGGGAATAAATTATTATTTCGTAATATTTTCATTTCTTTGTCCTGGCACGAAGATAAAAGCCCGACGTTGAGTTCCTCCACTCACCATGCAATGTCTCTAAAAATTTAGCGGAAAGTGGGGGACTCTGCCTACTCTGCTGTGTGCAGGATACAGCGTGAATATTATTTATTTTTTTGAAACATTACAAACTTATTTTCGTAGTTTCATACAAAATAAGTGCATATGCCCGCAAACTTAAATCAACTTTTATAAGGTGCACTTCTCGTTGACCTACAATCTTAAAATTGATACGAGAGCTTCAGTGGGCGAGTCTAACTCTCACCTAACCGGTTTTTTTATTGATAAATATGTTGCTCGCGCTTATATTTATTATAAAACTCGCCGCGTGATACATAGACGAAATTAACGTTGATTCAAACAGTTATCGAAGCAATTACCAATCTTTGCTTGTTCAACGGTTGAAAGATTATATCGATATCTAGAATTACAGCTGTTGAGGTTTTGATATCAACATGCATGATTTAACGTTGCGGTTGCGGACATTCAGCTGATGCGACCACAAAACTAAATTATAACTCAGTTTTCATATTTTACTGTTAATTAATTCCATCATATAAACTAATCATATTAAAGTTGTTTTAGTATAAATCTATTTATTATTCGACCTAATTATTTATTTATGAGGCTATTGGTTTTGACCTGTAGTAATTGGATCGTATGCACAAAAATGGGATATTTTATTAATTACATTTTTCAATTTGAATACTAGCGCCACATCTTTAGTATTTTTATTTATTCGTTTTTGAATCGAATAGAAAACTATATTTTACGTATGATAGAAATCAAGATATGATAAAAAAACGAAAAAGAATTTAAAAAAATAAATGCCACATATTTCATCGTGCCATAGAGACGTTCGGCCCCATATACAGATATGGAGGTTTTGACCATTCTCTGTTAGTTATTATTACCTGTTGTAATTATATACGCAAAAATAGGATATTTTATTAATTACATTTTTCAATTTGAATACTAGCGCCACATCTTTAGTACTTTTTTCATAAATTTTTATTTATTAGTTTTCGAATCGAACAGAAAACCATATTTTACGTAGGATAGAAATCAAGATATGATACAAAACCAAAAAGAATAAAAAAATAAATAAATGCCACATACTTCATCGTGCCACAGAGATGTTCGGCCCCATACGGAGCACTGTTCTCATCTCTGGGCTGGTGCACCCCAGTATCAGCTTGACCCATTTGATCAGACACAGTGTAGAGCCGTTCGAATCTTTGGAAACCCAATGATCTGTAAAAGGCTTGTGCTCGCTGTGCGTTCTCTACCGCATTTATCATGGGGAGTGTTCTGGGGAACTATTTGATCTGTTACCTGCCGCCCAATTTTCTAACCGCACAGTACGTCACAAGATCAAGTACTATCCACACCATCTGAATACGTGGCACTCCACTACTGTGCGATTTAGTAGGAACATCCTTCCACGCCTGCAGCAGTGTTGTAGTGAGCGCAGCTGTGATCGATATGAACTTGGTACCTTCAAAAAGCGAATCTATCTCCACCTCAAAGGCCGGCAACGCACCTGTAGCCCCACAACGTTCAAGTGAGGCAAAAGGTTACAAGCGTGTGACTGTAAAGGTTAAGCGTTAAAATATTAAGATCAAACGGGTTTTTATTAAAGGTGATGTTTCATTTTTAGTTCGTTTCTTTTTATTTATAAAGTATTTATTTATTTTTTCTGTGCCAGTACATATACATCGTTGTTATATTTATCATTCTGAATCTGTGTTTGTAACTACAAAAAATTGTATTTGGTTAAAACATATTTCAGATATAAATTATAGTGCCAATTAGTTAGTACAGAAAATAAGAATTTATACATGGTATAAAAAAAATGTTCATGTCGAAAAATTCGGCGAAAAGTGGGGAACTGTCTTATCTGGGGTGTCTTAATACTATTATATAGCGAGATAATAGTGTTCAGACAGAACTTCTTATGACAGACAGAAGATGATTAATTTAATTTAAAATTGATAATAAAACACAAAGGACAAACAAAAAAAAATATTTTTTCACTGTTATTCTCTTATACAATGAATGAATGAGAATGAAAATGAATTGAACGAATGGTGTTCTAATAATATTAGTTTTATACGGAACTCCAATATATACGTTTTTTCATATATCTGAAGTAATATGTTTGATTCCTACATATTACAGTTCAGTTACAAATGTACAGATAGTATCGGAGGCATTTTTACAGAATATGAACTGTTGTTATTTTATACATACAAAAAAAGAGTATAACAATTTATTTTATTGAACCAATTTATAAATAAACGACGAGTGGTGAGGACTCGCATTTATTACAGAGACAGAGACCTTATTGTTAAGCGTCTCTGTCGGACTGGAATCTACTTTATAAATCATTAATTTATTTTAATAAAGTAAACCGTTTAATCGCAAAATGAACGTTGCTTTATAAATGGTATATGCAAAAAGTTGTTTTGAAACTTTGAAATGTGAATATAAAATTGAATTCGTCAAATGTGTTCAGTGGTTTCATGTAAAGATATTTTTATCTTACGTTTCTTTCTTCATGTATATTTCTATCTATATTAAGACCAGTGCCGGCCGACTCGCCGAGTTAAATCTTCATTTTCGTAGCTTATCAGCATTTGCAGAATTCGAGGAGTTAAAATTTGACACTCTGAGGAAAGGTTTAGTTTAATAGTGGATACTTACTAGTGGATAAATTACGTCTATTCAGAGATAACAACAAAGTTTGGAGCAATTGAAGATATCATTCCTGGAACGGTTCCAAGTTAGTGTGGTGATTGCGATATAAATCCTTATATGGCCGTGTACGGACGTATCTGCTTAGTACCGGGAGTCGATTAAAAAAATCCAGAAGGCAAATCAAAGCAATACCAATACGTAAGTACAACACCAATAACAGTACAATAAACAAGAAAACATAACACTTCGAGGCCCCATATCCGTTTCTTATCTCCCTTTTATAGCGCAAGGCTGTATTACTGCTGAATAATCAGCGCGTACATATTTATGTACATAATTAATGGCCGTGTCTACGAAATGTTCATACAACGAATAACTATAATACAATTATACTCTTAGTTTTTGTTATTTATATTTGTATGTGAATCTATCTATATGTACTAGAAAATGAATTAACGCGTACAGTACGCGTTGCCATAGCAACGTGTGTCACTTTATACGAAAGTGCTTATTGTCAAACATATAGTAGACTTTGCTATGTTTATTTTATTAATTTAATGATTTTTTATGTGTTATTTAAAATATATGAGGCCGGTCGTGGCGCAGTGGCACAGGGTGTGACTGTAAAACCGACTGGTTGTGGGTTCGATCCCCACTCGAGGAGATGAAATATTTACTTAAATTTATATTTCCATTTTCTTCGCTCTGGTGTC
>DWMY01000996.1:0-17306 GCA_018249775.1 Heliconius hecalesia formosus | reverse complement strand
ATATATATATATTTTTAAGCAAAATATATTTTATATATATAATATATATAACAATATTATTTATAATATAAATATATATATATATATATATATATATATATATATATATATATATATATATATATATATATATATATATATATATATATATATATTGTAATTAAAGTGTTAAGATACTCCGTTAAGACCCATTAGACATTTCCATTCCCCACTTTCCGCCGAATTCTTGAGGCATTGCGTGATAAGTGACAAGGAAAACAGAAATAGCAATTACAATTGGAAATAATTTTTTTTTTAAAATACCTTAAGCCTAGGCGATCCCGCAACAAGTTTTGCAAGAGATTCGTTATCTTCTAAAGCCATGTAACACTTCTTTAGTCCTTCACTATTGTTCGACATATTGTAATACTCAAGCGCACCATTCCTGATAAAGATTTAAAATTAACACTCCATTCGCCATTCAACGTCGCGCGTCGTCTACAAGAGCGAGAAAATGAAATATTTCAAATAAAATCATTTGTTCGGATCGAACCCACAAGTATCGCGTTTACGGTCAGACGCTGTCCCACTGCAACCGAACGCCTTTTTCGCTTTTTAATTTATACATTTTATTTATCAGCTTCACGCTGTATCACGCACACAGCAGGGTAGGCAGAGGGAACTTAATGCTAACACACTTCGTTCCTCATTTTCCGCCGAATTCTGGACGCATTGCGTATTGAGTGGCGATCGAACCCATAACCAGCAATGTATAAATTTTATGACGATATAAACGGCTGTATGTTTTAATTGCATTGGCGTTTAGATGTTGGGTTTTTCACAGCTTCAAGGGGCAGTAGACCTGAGTATTTCATATAAATTTCAGGTTTATACCTTCACGCGTTCCTAAGAAAAAGTGATATAAGGGTTCCGTTTTTTCCTTTTGAGGTATGGAAGCCTAAAAATAAATATTTGGAAGCAAAAAAATAGTTTGTTATTAAATATCACCAGTTCTGTCTATCAATATAATAGTCCCCTATGTTACTGTAGGCTTGCTTGATTTGTGCGTCGGTAGTTGTCACGGACGTTTTCAACAATTCCAGTACACGAAACCAGTGGCCCAATCGCTTGCGTAACGCTATAGCGAGATCTCTGTAACAATTTTAAATAGCTGTTATATTTTATTTAATAAACCAGTTCAGTGCGAGTCTGACTTGCCCACCTAGGTTTCCGTATAAATTTCAAGATTGTAGGGCAATGGTAAATACAACTTACAAATAAACTGTAGTTTGCGGGCATATGCATTAATTTTGGTTAAAATGAATGCTACAATTATAAGTTTGTAATGTTTTTTTCTATGAAATATGTATAATTTTTCACTTTTTGGATATTTTCCTTTATTTGTATTGTAAATTCTCACTTCGTGCCAAATTTTATAACTATAGGTCTACGAAAAGTATTCAATAAGATTACGAACGAACGCGACGCGACGAACTTTATACAAAATGTAACAAAATCGATACTTAAATGATCTTCTTCTTCATAAATATTCTGTACTTTCCATTCATTTTAAAGATAACCTAAAAATATCAATGTTGGCATTTTTTTTAATATAACCATATTGTTTTTTTTTATAAGCACGTGACACGTACCCTTATCTATTATATTGCATTTTTAAATTGCATTGCAAAAAAATATTATTTCAAAAACACCCAAAAGACAACTTGTTCTCAAACTTGAGACTCATTTTATTTCTATAAAAATAAGCTACTATAATAAATAACAGAGCATGTACTACGAACATTTTACATTAAAATGTGATGTTTATCATCGGTCAGATTATATTCGCCATTTTTACTATCGGTCAACCTGTTCACAAGACGGTGCCCCTGCGCCACGACTCGCCCCTAAAAACCCTTTTTTATATTGATATTACTCAGAATCAGTAAAGTAAGTTGTTGCACACCGTCTGTCCTCGTTGTGGTATATCTGTTCGGCCGCATCGAAGTCTTTGAAGTAGGCGAGTATCTCGGCCTTCTTGAGCGCGTTGGAGTGCAGCGCGTTGAGGCGCGCCACGAAGCGCACGCCGGCGTAGTCCCCGCGCCGTACGAAAGCCGCCTCCGCCGTCTCTAGTGCAGACGACGACTCGAACTTCTTTAGCGACGCTTCTGCTAGCAACAACCTAAAATCAATCGTAGGACTGTAAACCTTTTGTTCTGTTCTATTCTTAGATTATGGCATTCCGAACGTGCCAGTCATCACTAATCACTTCGCCGACGTCACGTTGTATGTAAAATAATAAGGAGGTTTTGTTCAGTTTAAAACAGATAGATATAAACTTTAAACTAATAGCTCGATAATGGCTTTTACTGTTTCCAAGGTTAAAGTTAGGTTACTTATTGTCAAATTCCGTTAGGAATCCGATGAAATGCTATATTGATGCTACTGTACATACTGTATATACTGCTGCTGATTCGGTTGGATAGTATTCCTTGCACGCTTGTTCTCTAACTTCGTACAGAATAATTAAATCGTTTGAATGCTGATATTTTATATAACAAAAAAAAAATCTTTAAAAAAATCATTTCAGGGCTATTATAATTAGCAATATCTTAAGCGGAAAGTTAATAATTATTTCACCTTTCGCATTTTTGTTTCTTTATTCTAAGCAATTTCCTATTTACCATAATTTCGGATGAGGGTTGTCCTTTATAAAATTCTCTGCTTCTTTTAGTCCAACTTTCTCTATTAGTTGTCTGGTATCTCTAAGTGACTTCACTTCTACAGTCAATATGTTTTGTGGTGTGCATTTGTCCGTTATATTGTCTAAAAGTGCCATCGTGATTTCGAGCTCCTGTAACGTAACAATCGTAATATGTAACACACAAGCAATATAATATCAGTAAATAAACTATATTAGGTACCTTGACTAGCTACTAAAATGGATTTTGTTGATTAAAGTAAACAAGAATTAATACAAATTATTTTTACTAAGATAAGATAAGAAATAAGATGTCGGCCTTGTGGTACAGTGCAAACCATAATAGTATGTACAATATACATATTTCAATTATTTTCATTTTCCCGTTCTCGAATGACAGACCTCCGCCAACTAATACCGAAATTCGAAATTCGTCGAAACCAGGGGACGGAGTGGACACTTCGTTCTCCATGCCTTCTTTACAATGCACGACAAAGCGCAATTGAAAATTGAAAAAACATAATTAGATCCATACACAGCCTTTTTTCCACAACCATTATTTTTAGTAAATTCATAATAATTATATAATATTAAATATTTATGTAGTCATATATAAACTAATTTCTATAACAATATCAATTCCCCACATAACAATGTTGGTTAGTTTCTTTTTCTTTTTCGAACTTGAGGTAAATGCTGTTAGCCCTATTGGCTTTTACGTGATCGTAATGGTGTCTGTCTGGGTCTAAAAGGACGCTCCTCGGGCGTCTACGTTTAGGGTGCGCGTTGGGAGTATAATCACACGCCGTGATTATAAGGGGGTTCGCGTGCGAGACTGCGCGCTCAAAGTAGCGCGTCGCTAAGCGCTTGCAGTGCTCGTTAATCGATTCCAGTTTAAAATCTCTGTGTAGGTCGACGTTGCGTACGAACCAGGGGGAGCCTGATGCGATACGTAAGAATTTATTTTGGACTTTTTGTAAGGGATCTAGCTTAGTGTGCGCGAACGCGACACAAGTGTATGACATAATGGGCCTTATACAAGTTTTGTATAATGTCAGCTTATGTCTAAGTGACATTTTACTACGCTTGTTAATGAGCCAGAAAAGTCGATTGAGAACGAATTTTGCTTTATTGCAAACTTTCGTGATATGGAGTCTGAAAGAAAATCTAGAGTCTAGAGTGACACCTAGATATTTGACTTGCTTTTCCCAAGGGATGGGCTTATCTAATAGACGTATGGTAGAGACCTGTATATGGCGAGCCATAGGGAAAAGGATGGCTTTGCTTTTCTCGGGATTAACCTCGATTCTCCATAGGCGGAACCACTCACCGAGTGCGTGGGCCGCTTTCTGAAGTCTCTCGGCTAGTAGGCGAGTGTCACGCGATGAAGTGTATAGAGCGGTATCATCTGCGCACATAGCCAGGTGAACAAGCGAGGTATGTCACTGGTGTACAGCGAATATAATATCGGAGAGAGATGTTGGTTAGTTGCTGGAAGATTAATATGTAGCCATTTCTGAGCCATAAGACGATGTAAGACAGGTGTGTGTAAAAGTATAATAACAAATAGTTAGTAGAAAATATTTTTTAGCGTTAAGCTCACCATTTGCGCTTGTATGCCTTTATTTTTCTATAGTTAGGTAAGCAGAGGCAACTAAGTGTTAAGCCAATGCGTTCTCTGCTTTCCGCCAAATTTAGTTGAACGACGGATCTCAACGCTCTTCGCCTTGTTACCGGGGCGAGGAAACGAACACAATTAATTGAAATCCGAGCGTGAATCGAACTCTGTTACGAACCTTAAACCGACACAAGTACCCCTGCATGACTAGCGGCTCCTCGGGCTGCCCGTCGCGCAACACGTACAGGCGCGCCTTCTCGGCGACGGCGAGCAGCGGCGCGTTGTCCGCCCAGCGCGCGCCCCACACGTCGCGCCGCACCGCGCCCCCCGCGCCCCCCGCGCCGCCCTCCGCGTCCAGGAGGTGCAGGGATCCAGATTGGTCGATTACGAATAATTTACTGTAAATGCATTGCAAAACGTGACATCATACGAGATAATGGGCCTCAAAAATGTTACAAGGACGGGGGAGGGGTTCAAAAATCATGAAATTCATGTGACGTAATTTATGCCTGCTATGGGTAATTACAAATATTAGTGACCATTGATTACAAAAAAATTCCTGTTAACAAATCAAATGGGATTTTATATAACTTGAATTACTAGATACTTAGTAAGTACATTGTCTTTCAAAATGTATTTTTTTTTGTTTAGCTTCACGCTGTATCCTGCACATAACAGGGTAGGCAGAGGGAACTTGGGAGCATAGTGTTGCGGTTCCGATTAAGACACTTCCGTTGCCCACTTTGCGCCAGATTCTCGAGGCATTGTATATTGCGTAGCGGAACTCAACGCCGAGCTTTGCCTCATTAGAGAGGAAATAAAACTTATTAAAAATATTTGTTTTCGTCGAGTGGGAATCGAACCCATAACCATCCTGTTTGCAGTTGCACACATTGCAGTTTGTTAATTTCGAAAAAAATTGGTCGTACCAACTCAAAAACCTTCGTGGGTTGAACTTTACTAAAGGTCATCACAAAATCAAATGCATAGTTTACGATTCTATAAAGAATATACAGACAAACATTCATTTTCAATGATAATTAATAAATATATTTATGTTTTACATTTTCAAAGTGTTATTACACACTTAAGAAAGATAAATACTTTTTAAAAACCAAATAAAAATCTTAACGTTGCGGGATTTGAACTCACGCCTCTTGGAAGCCACGTTCTCATCGAGCTACGTCGAAAATTGTATGTGCTTTTTATTCGTACAATTTATTTTTATTGCTAGCATTTCTGTAGGGAGATTTTTACAATTTTTTATATGTTTTCTAAAAAGTATTTTAAATATATTTATTATTGGTTAATATATACTTAAAAGCATTGTGATTAATTAACTTGGGTGGCGTCATCAATAAGAAATGGATGGTGAACAATTTTTTAACTTAGTAGTTAGACTATGTGTTTGTAGTATTAATATTTTAATTAATATTTTACCTGGAATTAGAGTTTAATCCCAATTTGTACGGTTTTGAGTTCACATTAATCGAAGTAATTTTTTTAAAATTCAACATTGAAAATATGATAATAGTCCCAGAATCTCTTCCAATTAAGAGATGGCTATCCGAACAAGTGATGCAGCATATACTATCGTCTTGAAACCCGCCTTCTGATGTTATAGGAGTGCCGTCGGAATGGAAGATTTGTTCTGTGTTATCTGTAATATTGCATTATAATTACATTATAGCAAAATCTGATATTTTCATGATGTTTACTTTCAGTATAATTGACTTTGAATATAATTATTTTATATCAATAAGAAAAAGTAAAAATGCGTGTTACCCACTAACTTTTGCAAAGTAATTAAGACTTTTTTAAAAACTAGCGACCTAAACGCGGCATCATCCGCTTAAACCTAATATACTTACGTGGCCTAGTAGGAGTTGAAAATTTCCAGATTAAGAAAGACTCCTTGGATGCAGCCACTGCTATTGCCTTACTGTTGATCGCCACATATGACACTGGCATGGCGATTGTTTTTGCTAAAAATGTCTTTAAATTATAATTGCTCAGCACCTTTTTAATATTATTTATAATTGTAGTTTTGAAACAATGTTCACACGAATATGACACCTATTGTCATACCTTAGTCTATACAAAAATAAATCTTTCTTGTTATTAATTATATTCATTCGTTAATGTTTTGATAATAACAACAAAGATTTTAACATTTTTCTATTTTAATAATAAAATATAACATATTCTTTACTAATTATGTCGTAGTTACTATTTATAGATAATTGTGGTCTTCGTGGCGCAGTAAGACAGCGTCTGACTATGAACACAATAGTTATATATTCGATTTTCAATCGGAGGAATTAGTATCTTTTAATTATTTTCATAATAAGTAAGACTGATTTATTCTGATAAAACGGGCATAAAGTGCGACGTTTCTACCAATTCTGTACACTGTGGTTTGAGTCTTAGTAATATTACTTACCATCACATTGGATCCCTTGTTGGTTAGATATGATGAGACTGCTCATAGTCGCTATGATGCAGTATTCCTCTACACCACACATGTCTATTACATCGGGGATGTGATTTATCCATGACTATAAAAAATAGAAATAAATACTAATAAGTGCCATAAAATAATTTAACATCTTATTATTTAAATAAATCAGCTTCACGCTGAATCCCACACACTGCAGGGTAGGCATAGGGAACCTAGTGTTAAGGCACTCCGTTCCCAACTTTCTGCCGAATCTGAAGGCATTGCGTGTTGAGTGGCAGAACTCAACGTTGCGCTTGTCCTCGACACCAGAGCGAAGAAATGGAAATATAAATTTAAGTAAATTCTTCATCTCCTTGTGTGGGGATCGAACCCACAACCAGTCGGTTTTACAGCCATTCTTTGTGTCCCTGCGCCACAACTGGCCTCAAGGCCTATTATTTAAGTAACAGTAATATAACTTATTATTTGGATAAAACAAATCTAGCACTAGTAGTTAACTATAACAAAAAAAATGCCAATAAAATTTGGTGTTAATCATTGAGAATCAAAAATCATTATACCTGATGAGTGACAGAATCCCAAAAAGTAACAGTTTCCGTGCCAGACAAAAAGGCCAAAGTATTGCCATAAAATGCATATTTATGATCAGGTTTGACGTTAGCGAAGTAAATAAAGGAATCAATAGTGATAGCAAGACGCAATGATCGTTGCTCCCAAGACAGCGCTCGCATGGACCCGCCTGGGACTCGTAATGTTCTGATATGCTGAAAAATATTTATTTATCTTTATAAAAAGAGAAAAAGCAGTTTCACGTTTTTCCTACATAGCAGGGTAGCCAGAAAAAATGTAGTGTTAAGACACTCCATTCGCCACTAACCGTCCAATTTCCGAGAGATTGCATGAAGGGTAACGGATTTTAACGAAACTTTTAGTCTAATAGAGCGGGAAAATGAAAAAACGTAAATCGAATCGGCAACTATGCAATTACTATTATTTAATCTATACATATTGTTCAAAAAATTATTAGTTTGTGATCTTTTAGTTATTCACATACCTCTCCATAAGCAGTAAAAAATTGTACGACATTAGTTTTTTCTTGTGTTTGACCAGCCACAGCTAGCACATTACCGTTATGATTCCAGTGGCAATCGATTATTGTCATTTTCGTATCTATGACGACACTATCTATAGAAATTATAGAGTAATATTAAACAATACTAGTATTTAACTTTAGTAGGAGGCTAGTAGGATTTAGTAGGATCACCAGCATACGATTGTAAACGCGATAGGTTTTGGGTTCAATTCCTAATCAAGGAAATGAAATGTTTAATATATGTCTTAGGAATTCGGTGGAGAGTGGGAAATGGAGTATCTGAACACTAGATTTCCTCTGCCTACCCTGCTATATGCAGGATACAGCGTAAAGCTGAAAATGTTAAAAAATATTTTGGGAATAATAGTGTTTCATTATATTAAAAACTTTTTCGGTTCTTTGATGTTATGTATATTGTTTGTACCAAATTATTAAATGGTAATAAATAATAAAAAACTGGGGTCTCTCTGACTTACACTACAATATCCCCAGATATTGCAGTGTAAAAATTAAAAAAAATAAAGAACACATAAAAGAAAGTTAATATTATTCTCACCTTCTTCGGTGCAGCACTTCATTAATAGTAGAATTCCATTCTTATAACATATTACAAGAACAGGTCTATTTGTTGGAGCTCTACCAGCAAACCAGTCCATGCAAACTATCTCCATTAATCCAGGTAAAGCACTACTTGCAACTTGCATCTAAATAAAATTGTGAACAATACATTTTGAAAATTCAGCCATTTAAAATGTTGATTAATTTTTTTAGCTCTATGCATCTTCCACATATAAGAGCTGGTAGAGACAACTTAGTGTTAAGACATTCCATCCTCAACTTATCTCCAAGCTTTACGCTGTATTCTTCCTCCAAATTTTGAGACTATTTGTTATAAGGCAGAACTCAACAGCGCATTTTGTCTTGTTACCAGTATGAGAAAATGAAATTTTAATCAACCCAAGTGAAAATTGCACCCACAATCATCACATTTTAATGTGAAGTACTGTGCCACTGCACCACAACTAATTATGTATTTGAGAAAACCAGTAAGGGTCAATAACAATAATTTAAAATATACAACATATAAGAGCCAAACCATAAAAACAGCATACTTACTGTAAAGTTTCCTTGATCATCATAAAGATGAAGTTCTCCATTAGATAAAGCAAAAAGAAGTAAAGAGTTGTCTGGAGACCACTGAACTGCACTCAAGCCTGGACCCTTGATGTCCTTTCCCCATACTCTAGATCCATCAACTGAACCCACTATAACTGCACCTATATATATATATATTACTATATACACTATATATATATATATATATATATATATATATATATATATATATATATATATATATATATATATAAATTTAATTTATTTTATTATTATATAATGCTTACCATCTTCATATGCTATACAAATTTTTTGACCATCTGATCCCCAAGCCATACTTGCTACTGTAGATTTATTTCTATTGTTAATCATCTCTTCATACCAGGAACCCTATGTAAACCTTTTTTTTTATTAAAATATACACAAAGAGAATCATAATTTAAATAAATAAATTTATAAAGTATATTAAAATAACATTCACCTTATACAACATCCAAACAATTATAACACCATGCTCATCACTAGTAGTCAGTTTTTGAAAAACTTCATTCCATACAGCTACACAAACTTGTCCTGTATGACCTTCCAGACTGAGATTCATAGAGAGATTTCCACTTCCACCTACATATTTTTAAAATTAGTAATAAGTTTATATTTTAACATACTTTGGGTTAACATATCATTAAAGAAAATTTGTAAACCTTACCTGATTCCAATTTCAATACTTTTAACATCCCATCTTCTCCTCCGACCGCAATATACCCTGAAGAATTATTCCATGCTAAGCAATTCACATTTGATTGTTTTGGAATAGCAATCTGGAATTTAAAATATATTATGTTATATTATTAATGATTTTCATTTTATATTAAATCATATATGTTTCTTACCTTTTTACTCATATAAATGAACATTTTAATAAGAAAATTAAATTTTTACTATTAAATTGAGTGATTTAAGTATATACGGTTGTATAATGTATTTTAAATTATTAGTATATTTTATACATTTTATATTGTGCTCATAATTTATATAATATAATTAAGTTCAAGTACAATTAGAATATCTATGCATAATCACACGAAATATACATATAAGATAGAATATTCAAACATTTTTGAGTGTAAACATTCCGTTGCTGGGATACCAAGTTTGAAACTACAGGCATTGACAAATGACAAGTACAATGATAGAAAAACACAGATATAATAAAGTTGTATATTTCATATGGTAAGTGTCTCTTACTACGGTACGGTATGCTTTTACATTGTTTTGTAGTAAGTATCGGTACTTACCGGTGCCATAAATTAGGACAGGATGTAATCATTTCAAGTATTAGTTAATCTTGCTTAACTTGTAATTTTGTAAATGTAAGCACAAGTTAAGCAAGAGTGGTGTCTATGCTCGATTTTAACCAAAAGCTGCCAAACGTCAAAAGTTTCAGGATGATGTAGTCTGTACACAATTTGAAATAATCAATACACAGTATTTGAAATCGAAATTTAATATATATTTCATAAATCATTTTTTTTTATGTTCATATAAGATTTACAAAATTTTAACTACTCAGAATGGAAGAAAAACGTTATTATATTATGTCAACATTAAATAGTTATTTATTATTCTATAAATGATTTATAAAATCTAATTTATAGTCGGATATACTTAAGAAAATCCATTATGTTGGGCCGAAAACAAAGCTTAAAGGGAGAGCCTGTACTCGCGGACTATGGTCCTGAAGAGTCACTTAATGAAAGTGCTGATATCGAATGGGTAAATAAGGTGAGTTATGAGTAATATTACTAAAGTAAAATAATATTTTTATTCTATTTCAAATTTAAACTGCACAAAAACATTTCAATTATATTTTTTTTTCAGCTATGGGTGAGAAGAATTTTAAGGTTCTGCGCTCTCTTAAGTTTGATGTCTGTTTCTTTAAATACACCAAAGTCCTTTGAAAAATACCCTTACCTGCAAACTATTACATTTGCAGTTGACTGTTGTGTCACACTTCTCTTTACAGCAGAAATGATTGCGAAAATGCATATACGAGGAATTTTGAAGGTATAAAATTACTTTAGAATATAAGCAAATTTTATTATACTTCATTTTTATAAAATTATTTAATATTTACTTAATAAACTCTACTTTTGACAGGGTGATGTTGCTTATTTAAAGGATCACTGGTGCCAATTTGATGCTTCCATGGTATTTTTCCTTTGGGTGTCTGTTTTACTCCAAATGTTTGAATTGACTGGGATTGTGCCAAGATATAGTTACTTAAGCATCCTGCGAGCTCCAAGGCCTCTTATAATGATTAGATTTCTCAGAGTATTTTTGAAATTTTCTATGCCTAAGTCTAGAATAAATCAAATATTTAAGTAAGTTTAGACATAATCATTTAAATATAACAT
Source organism: Heliconius hecalesia formosus (assembly GCA_018249775.1). Lineage (NCBI taxonomy): Eukaryota > Metazoa > Arthropoda > Insecta > Lepidoptera > Nymphalidae > Heliconius > Heliconius hecalesia. The sequence goes on along the minus strand of DWMY01000996.1, from coordinate 5,924 downwards.
TATTTTACTTCAAAAGGTGTAAGAGAATAATGATGTTTATTTTAAATTCTTTAGTCTTGATTGGATTTGGAAGGGCTTGCTATGTTGTTCCTAAAACATGGTTTGAAATTTTATAATTGATTGTGAGTTATACAATTATGATAAACTTATCTCCCCTCTTTGGAATGAAAAATGTGGTGTTTAATTCCTACCCGAAAAGGGCAGGAAATTGGGAATGGAGTGTCTTAATACTAGGTACTCTCTGGCTACACTGTTATGTATGATACTGTATGAAGTTGAAAAAAGGGATATCTTATAATTCAACGGTTCTTTGCAGGAGATCAAGCCAGCAAATCTACAATGTGACATTATTTTTCCTCTTCTTCATGTCCTTATATAGCCTGTTAGGAGTGCAATTTTTTGGAGAATTAACTCACCACTGTGTCAGAAATAATACAGATCCAAAGTTAGTATTCAAAGTAATATTTGAGACTATTTAGAATATAATATACAATAAAAGCTCTTTATTCATGAAGCTTGTATTCTGCCAATATTCTATGAATGCAGAAACCATTAATATTTTATATAGGATTCAAGGATTCGGACATTCTGAGGTAAAAAGAAAGTATTATTTGAAAAGTAAAAGCTTGTAATTAATTAAAATCAATTTAATGGGTCTTTCATCATCAATACAATTATTAAATTAATAACTAATTATTTTTATCATCAGGCTTATTTAAATTTTTAAATAATCCTGTACTTTTAACATGCTTTGTTGCTTTTAAAGGTCTTTGATTTCTGATTGATTCAGCTGTGGCTTTATGAGTTGGCCATTAAACAATAAGGCTTGGTTCCTTAGATGGATAAATTCTCATAAAGAAACCATACATACACATATTTGCTATATGTAAATCTTCACTTGAAGGCCTGGATTATTACTTAGTCAATGGGTTGAAGTAAAGTAGTAATGTCAGGAGGTGTAAACCTGCATAATTTCAAGCTCACAAGGGGTTACCTGAACTAGAATAAGTCATTGTCCAGGACTAAAATAAGTATTTTTTTTCTTCAAATAAAATTCTACTTCTGGACTCATCAATAAATGTTACTAAAACTACCTAGTGACAGTTGGATTAGTATATACATATAAGTGAGAGTGACTTATTTCGTAGGATTTAAAAAAAATGTCTAATAATAATAATGGCGTACAAAATCATACTTTTGTTAGTGCCTTTTTGTAGTATATTTTTTTTCTTTAAGATTTCAATTCCTCTGCACGCATAGAAAAAAATTTGGCACGTTCTAACTGTACTCAAATAAAACTGATGCTCAAACAGAAGACGGAAATTTTTTACTTGTACCAACTACATCAATGAATAAAAAAATTATTAACCCCGAATACGCGAATGTTGAAATCACGTATGCAGACGCCCTGAAAAAGAGCTTCGAGTGTACATTATTTTATGTTAAAAATTTATTTATAATATTTTTTCTTTTAGTGAAATCACGATTAATTCATTAGCAATTCCTGACACATTTTGTTCTCCTGAACCGAATTCTGGGTACCAGTGTCCTTCAGGGATGAAGTGTATGAAGCTCAACTTATCTAAATATATCATGGGATTTAATGGATTTGAAGAATTTGGTAAAAAATATCTTTCCTTAACATTTTTTAATTATTTCACATTAGGTGTAGTAACAAGTGTATTTTAAATGTTTCAAAAATAATTCCAAGAATATAATAATCCATACTTTGTTTATTGCAATCATTTTGCTTGAGGCCATATTGATGTCTGACTATTGTGGGTTTGATGTGTCTCTCTTGTGTCTCTCTTTTACTCTGATAAGTAGACAAAGTGTGGCATTGAATTCTGCCATTAACACACGATGTTTACAAAATTAGATGAAAAGTAGGGAATTAAATGCGTTGACACTTAATTCTGTAAAACTAAAAAAAATATTGTATATTATTTTAGCAACCAGTTTGTTCACTGTTTATCAAGCATCATCTCAAGAAGGTTGGGTTTTTATTATGTATAGGGCAATTGATTCATTGCCAACATGGAGGTCAGCACTTTATTTTAGGTTTGTATTTTATTTGAATTAAATTGGGTAAATTTAAAATTAAATATTGTATGCTTAATAATTTATTATTATTTTTATGGCGTAGCATTAATTTTATATGTATGTACCTGTAAATTTCCAGTTTCCGGGTATTTATTCTTTATTTGTACTGTAAGTTTGCTCTTCTTTATAAATCCTATTTTCATGATACTAGATCAACGGAAAGTACTCTATCGATTTTGATTAAATACAATATGCGGCAAAAACAATGTATAATAATATGTATATTTTCAGCACAATGATATTCTTTCTTGCCTGGTTGGTAAAGAATGTATTCATAGCTGTTATCACTGAAACATTCAATGAGATAAGAGTTCAGTTCCAGCAAATGTGGGGTGTCAGAAATCCTATTACAAAAGGAAGTACAACCCAATTTTTTACTGGTGACGATAATGGATGGAAATTGGTTACAATAGACGAAAATAAACATTCTGGTATTTTTCATTACAATATAAAATTTAGACTACCTTATATTATTTTGTTTTTTGTTTGTTTATGCTATGACAGAGGAATTATTAATATTATTATACTTACCGGTGTAAAAAAATTATAACAATTCTATTCTGCAAGAAGAGAGTAAGTTCTACTTTATATATTTTTAATTATTTAATATTTTTTAGGAAGTGCACCAGAAATATTTCATAAAATGCTTCGATCAGCATATTTCAGACTTATAGTAATGGGTGTTGTATTAGCCAATGGGATAATTACAGCCACTATGAACTTTAAACATGATGATAATCCAAGAGAATTTTTTTATGAAAAATATTATTATATTGAGGTAATTTTAAATTATATTTATTAAGAAAACAAATAAAAATTTGAACGTAGCGGTATTTGATCCTGCGCCTCTCTGAATACAGTCCAAGCGCTTTGACCAACTAAGCCATACATTATATCCTAAGTGTGGAATAACACTTTAAAAATGTAAAAAAAATTTTTTTTATATGTCAGTGTACATTACACAATTTTTTTTACGATGTTTTTATCAAGTAATATTTTTTAGATTGCATTCACAATATTTTTGGACTTAGAAGCCCTAATAAAAATATGGTGTTTGGGCTGGAAGGGATATTTTAAGCATTCAGTTCACAAATTCGAACTTCTTTTGGCAATCGGCACCACTATTCACATAATACCCCAACTTTATATGTCAGGCTTCACATATTTTCAGGTATTTATTAATAACGTTTAAAGATGTTTTCTTAGGGTAGGCATAGGGAACCTCATACTAAAACCTTTCTCCACTTTCCGCTGAATATGTGAGACATTGCGTGTTGAGTGACGAATTTCAATGCTGTCTTGTTAGCAGAGTGATGAATAAAAATAATAACGAATAATAATTAATTTCTGCGAGTGGGCATTCAACCAACAACCGACGCGTTTACAGTCACACTCTTGTGCCAATGCACCATGACGGCCTCGAAATTATTCTTAAGTTTCACTATTTCGTAACTAAATTAGGTACTCTTTTTTATTTTTTATTATAGGTTCTTCGAGTAGTTCGCCTTATTAAAGCATCACCACTCCTTGAAGGATTTGTTTATAAGATTTTTGGACCAGGCAAAAAGTTGGGAAGTCTCATAATCTTCACTATGTGCTTGCTAATAATAAGTTCGTCTATATCAATGCAATTGTTTTGTTTCCTGTGTGAATTTACGAAGTTTGAAACATTTCCAGAGGTAAATGGATGAATGTTTGATTTTTTAGGGTTCTATAATCATATGTCACAAAAAAAACCATTATAAATTTCTATTTGTAGTTCATTCCATACAAACTCGTGATATTGGTACAGAACCTTCGTGTGCGAGTTTGACTTGTATTTAATCAGTTTATATAGTTTAGTAGTATTATACCATATAATATTTATAAAATTGATGATTCATGATTATTTACGAAACTAAATGAAAAAAAAAGTGATTTTTTTTTCTTCAAATAATAACAGATTAATTACAATATAGCTACTTTAATATATATTTATATTTTATTTCAGGCCTTTATGTCTATGTTTCAAATATTAACACAAGAAGCGTGGGTGGAAGTAATGGACGAGACTATGATTCGTACGAGCCAAACATTAACACCTCTAGTTGCCATATACTTCATACTGTACCATTTGTTTGTGACATTGGTAACGTGGTATTACAAAATAAAACTTAAAAAGTAGCTAATTAGGGGCTATTTAGAAATTAACACGTTAAGGAGAGAGGTGGGAGTCGACGCCTAACTCCCACCCCACTCCTTAACGTGTAACGAGAGGCCTAACTTAATGTATTTTTCTTTTCCAAATCTTTTCCAATCGTGTTTAAGCTTCAAAAATTGTAGGTGTAAAATTTTTAAATATTTAATCTCGCACTAGATAGGTTTTAGGGATCAGTGACCTGCTGTAACAAGGGCACTTTGTGATCGTGTATCATAATTTGTGAATGCCCCCTTAAAGAGAGTTAGGCCCTTTTTAAAACTTCTTTATTTATCATTTTAAAAAGAGAGTCTTAGTAGTAATAATGACTAGTTTTTAATAATAAAGGGATTTTGACAATTACAGATTGTGCTGTCACTTTTCGTAGCAGTAATATTAGATAATTTGGAATTGGACGAAGATATTAAAAAGTTAAAACAATTGAGATATCGACAGCAGAGCGCTGAAATCAAAGAGAGTCTGCCCTTTCGTCTGAGAATATTTGAAAAGTTTCCTGATAGCCCACAGATGACCAAGCTACATAAAGTGCCGGGGGATTTTAATTTGCCTAAAGTAAGCTATGCAAGCTTTTTTATCGTCGTAAAAAATCTGGTGATCAAGATATCAGTGGCACTTTTACACTTAAATAACTGCAAAACATTGATGCTATGAAAGATATTCTAGTAATACAGGCATTTAAAATGAGTAAAACATTTGTTTTCACAAACATAGCGAGTGTATTTTTTTGGCGACTTTTCCGCATATACCAAGGTAAACAGAGAAACCTAGTGTCAAGAAGCTCTGTTTTTTACTTTTTTCCCCAATCCAAGACATTGCGTGTGGAGTGGCAGAAGTCAACACCGGAGCAATAAAAACATTTGTGATTTTTCACTTTCAATACTTTACCGGATTATCGAATTAGTCGTTTCACACGTCGCATACGTTGTATAACTCCTTACTACTACTACAGGTTTGAAATATTTTACACCATATGTTGCTCCGTTAAAAGGAGCGCAGTCGCTTCCGTCCTGTACATTTCATATAAGATGAACCACTCATTAGGATAGTATAGGGGAAATAAGGCCTTCACGTCTAATTTTAGGTTCGGGAATCATTCATGCGACAATTCGTATGCGAGGTGGAGGGCGAAGAGGAGGGAGGAGGCGGGCGCGGGGCGCACATGGACCTGTCGCGGCGCGCCTTCGAGTACATAGGCGTAGACAAGATCTCGTTCCCCTACCGCAAGCGGTGCTTCGTCAAGACGCTGACGGTGGCGCCCCCCGCGCAGCGCCCCAGCTCCGCCTTGAGGCGGCACGTTGTTGCGTCTATTATTAAGTGAGTGTGTGTGTGTGTGATCGATGGAGCAAGAATTTTGATGTCTTTTGCTTACTTCGAAAATGTATTTATCAAAAAAGTGATCTGAACTGATATTTAATTAATTTGCGATTATAATTAAAATAAATTAAATTAAATTAGCTTCACGCTGTATCCCGCACACAGCAGGGTAGGCAGAGGGACCCTAGTATTAAGACACTCCGTTCCCCACTTTCTGCCGAATTTTGGAGGCATTGCGTGTTGAATGGCAGAACTCAACGCCGCGCTTTGCCTCGACACCAGAGCGAAGAAATGGAAATATAAATTTAAG
>DWMY01000995.1:0-17312 GCA_018249775.1 Heliconius hecalesia formosus | reverse complement strand
GCTTTACGCTGTATCACGCATATAGCAGAGTAAGCAGAGGAAACTTTGGTTTTATCGAGTTGAAACCGAACCCACAACCGTTGCGTTACCAATCAGACGCTGGCTAACAAAATATAACAAATACTTTTGAAAGACACATGTGACATGATACATTCTAAATGCGGAGCTCTCACCTACAGTGGGTTAGATTGGAAACAGAGTGTCTTAACACTTAACTGGATTCCCAGGTTCCCTCTGTCTGCCATTCTATGTGCAGGTTTCAGCATAAACCTAAAAAATATCTAATATTATGTATTGACCCGCGATATTGAGCCCGTCTATATTTCAATGAGTCAGCAGATTACTCTAAGGCGACGGTATGTGAGTTTGATTCCTACTCAGTGGGATTATGTTTAAATTAATAATTTAAACATAATCCTATTTTAAAATTATATTCATTTTGAACGCTCTGGTAGACGAAGCGCGGCGTTGATTTGCAATGCAATTTTAATTTGATTATACAAATTTGAGGATTTTTAGGTTAATAAAAAATAATTAAAAAATGATACAAAAAAATTAAAAGAAACATATTTATTTAGCTTGGCAGTTTGTCAGCCATCTTATTTTGTTATATCACATTGTTTGGTTAAATTGCAAAAAGATGCCTAAAAAGTCGTCGTGATTTATTTAATTTATTAGTTTAGTTTGCAAATTTCACTACTCAACACAGTGTCTCAAATATTGGGCGGAGCGCGGACAACGAAGTTATCTTAATCTTATTCACTAGGTTCCCTCTTCCTACCATGCAATGCAAGAAATATAAAGGCACTTTATATACCTACGATTGCTTTCGAGTATTAAATAACAAGAATCAATGTCTAAATAAAAAAACTACTATCTAAATAGATAGGTAAAGGTTTTGTAATTTGTAGTACTTATATCTTAATATTTCACATAAGTTACCCAAATAAGTAATTTAGTAATTAATTGATAAAAAGTTGCATATTATTTCGACAGTAAAAAGTTTCATATGTTTTATATTTCTTATTCCCGACTGCTAATTAAAAACTATAATTGAAATTTTAAAATAATAATATTGTAGAATTTTATTTACTTCACGCTGTATCCTTCATATAGCAGAGTCGATAGAAGGAAATTAATTCGTAGACATTTTGTTCTCCGCGCAGCATTCCGTTGTTAAGACATAGCGTGTTTAGTGGCCAAATTCAACGCCGCACGTAGTCTTTAAATCAAAGTAAGAAAATAAGAATAATTCATTCCGCTGCGTGGAAATCGATCCCACAACCCTCGCGTTTACATTCATATTTTGTGCCGCGACTACGGCCTCAATACATAAGTGTATACGTATGCTTTTATGATTTGTACTAAATTTATTAACCTTGTAACAAATATTGTATTTTTGCTGACCATACAATGTCGTTTGTAGAAGAAGCACTTACTAATATCGTTATGATTCAGTCGGTTTTTGGTACAATCAGTATTGAAAAAAATGTTTAATACAAAATATTCGTGATTAACTCGGTTTAAAGGTTTCATTTGAAATGTTAAAAAATTGTGAAAATCAATTATAATCTTAGGTAATATTGAATATTAATTCATGTGAAGGTAGAAAGTTCAATACCAATGTTTCTATAAAAATCCCGACAAAGCTTTCATAAAAATCTTAAAAAATATAGATAAAATATCATTTGTTTTTAGCTTCGCCCTAAATGCCACATGTAGGGTCGGTAAGGGCGCCTAGTGTAGACACTCCGTTCCCCAGTTTGTATTTTTTAGTTTAACCTTGACGATTATTAGAGGTTCTAATATAAATAAATTAATGGAAGACATGGATTAGATTCGAATAATCCATGTCTTCGTCTATTTCAAAGTTCGATTTGGTAAGTTCAATTACAAAGTTTCTGAAGAAATGACAATAATAATTTATTAGTAACTTACTCCGCCCTTAACTTTCTCTTTAATATGTTTTTTTTTTGGTAGCAGAACAACAATACAGGCTTAAGATATAAATATAAAAATGCCATTTTAATTAAATTTTATAAAATATACAAAAAAAACAAACCTATTTTTCCCATAATTTTCATCACACCTTCAACAACACAACACAGAAAAAACACACACACACACAATAATAATACTATAATTAAAAAAAACAGTGAACCAAAATAACTATACCATTTTCACAAAAAAAAAAGATGGCGCGAATTAAAAAGCGCGCGAAGTCAACTGAACTGTCAACGTCAAATGTATTTTAATCACTAATGTGGTTTTAGAAATGAGTTCAATATAGATTTGTTCTTCCGTGTTTCTTTAAAGCCAATGTCGGAGTTCCGCGGCGTCAGACATTTTGCATTGTGTAAGGTATATGACGTTTGAATGAAAATATTTTAGAAGTGATCCATTAAATATATATATGTGTATACTTATAATTTTACTCTAGCAACACGCTATAACCGGATAGGCAAAACGAACCTAGTGTTAAGACACTTCCTTTTCACGGCACCCTTTTCAAGGCATGCTTTGTTTATCGAGTGAGAATTGAACCCATTACCGTTTTATTAAGTTTACAGAGTTAGTCACTGTGGCGCTGTCAGTGCTTTTGTTCCGAATTTGAGATCTTGCGCGTTGAATTGATATCTATTCCTTTGAGAGACTGATATTATATAATCGGGATACTGGGCTCTAATAGAGTTGGACTCAAACATGCAGAGCTGGACTTCGATAGTTAGAAAACAAACAGGACATTAACAGGATTCTTTGTCTACTGTGTGACACTTTAATAAAACAAATAAATGAAAATGGCAGTTCTATTCACCACAATGATCTATGGTCGAAGGTACTTTGTGCCCTCATTACTGATAGTGATTATTAGGTAAAATATTATTTACAATATATTTTATTAGTCCTTTGTTTGATGCTATCGCTTCGCAGTGGCACGAAATCTGACTGTAAGCGCAACGATTGTGGATTCCATTCCCATTTCTCACTTGAGGGTGTCAATTATTTTTATTTTCTCGCTTTGATAACAAGACAAAGCGCCACGTTGAGCCAGTCAACATTAGATGTCTGAATGCGATAGAAAGCGGAGAACGGAGTATCTTGACACTAGGCTCTCACCGCTCTATCCCGCTAAGATGTGCACAAATTTAGGGTTTAGAATGATTTTAAAGTGTTATAAATTCTATACGCAATGTCTTGGAAACTGGACGGTGTAAAAACAACAGTGTCTTAGCACTAGGATCTCATTGCGGTGGGCACTGGGGTAGACATCGGTCTACCTTGCCCCGTCCATTATTACGCCCATCATTTATGCGACATAAATATAATTATTATAATTAAACGGACTTAACACTAGGTTCTCAGGTTCCCTCTTCGTAATCTGCTACGTACTGGATACAGAGAGATGGTTATAAACAGATATGATTACTTGTAAATATTAACCCAGACAGCGTGGCAGCCATGTTGGTAAGCAAACTTGTTATTTAACACCTCTAAATAAATTACATGGACACTCGAAATATCACACATTACGCTTAAAATGTGACTACTCACGTTTTATATCATTTCTAGGTAAGTATATCAAGGTCATGTTTCGTAGGTCGACGATTCAAATACAAAACGAGTAAGTTTATAAAAATCAGCTTCACGTTGTATCGAACAGCAGGGTAGAAGCAGAGGAAACCTAGTCTTAAGACACTCCGTTCTCCATCTTCTTCCAAATTCTGGAGGCATTGCGTGTTGAGTGGCGGAATTCAACGCCACGCTTTGCCTCGACACCAGAGCAAATGGAAATATAAATTAAAATAAATATTTCTTTTCCTCGAGTGGAGATCGAATCGAAAATCAATCGTGTTTACAGTCACACTTTATGCCCCTGCGCCACGACTGGCCTCGAAATTTTATTTTTGTTAACAAATATTTAAAATTTAGGTCAAGTCTTTACTTGTGTATATTCCAGCCCTCACCTGCGGCTTTGTCCGTGTGGTTAAATTAGTAGGTATAACTCAAAGTTGTGTATGACACATGACACATTGTATGTGCCTAAGGTAACTCTAACCGCAGGTACAGCAGGTTACCGGCCTCACTGAAACGATTAACGTGATGTAATATTCATAATGCCTATAGCTTTTTTCGATAACAACTATTCAAAACAAACGAATATTTCAATTCGAACCAGTAATTCCTGAAATTAGCGCGTTAAAACAGCTCTGCAACAATATTATATTAGTATAAGATTAGTATAAGATAAATATCTAGCTTGAAGCTTGAAAATTATAAAAATACATTTATGACCTACCTTTTATCTTATATACCTTTTATCTTATATGGCGTAAAATTAAATATTTTGGTTTTAAGTATTAAAATTGAGTTTAGGTCAAATTTATTAAATATAAAAAAAACACGCGCACACGCACACAATTTAGTCTAAAGTAAAACTGCTTTCTGCATCCGGTTCTTGATCCAATAGGTAAGCGATAAGCTCTAAAGACGTCGGTCTAGGCTTTTCTCTATTAAGCCTTTAACTGAAACCACTATCGGCACAATGATAGTCGCATTAACATCCCACATGGCGGTAATCTCATGGGCTAAGTCCAAATATTATGATATTTTTTTCTTTTTCGGCCTTTACGAAATTATTATCATGTGGGATAGTAACGTCAACAATCACTGCGCGGCACGCCACTCGGTCTACTAATATTATATAAGGTCTATTGGAACAAAAGACCTGTCAGTAATAATAGACCGATCCCAGCAGAACAAAGCACAGGCACCTCTAATTCCAAAAGACCATATTTAAGAGTAAGTTGCTGGTATATTATCTTGGCTACTTAATTATGTCGATGCAAATACTCACCGTTAGCAAGATGAGAACAACCAGAGACAATATGCCTGAGGGACTCCCCAGGTCAATAACACGCCCGACAGATGACGATAGGACCATCTTTCATAATATGTTTCTGTTAGTTCCGTGTATTGATAACTTCATCTATAATTGTACAGACAAAACCTTCAGCTTCCCAAAAGATTCCCGAACTGTAAACAAGATAAAGAGGAAGCAGTATCCACGTCCGGGAACCCTAGGGCCCCTCTAGGGCTCTATGGAATCTACCATGCAGCTTCTGGCTCTTCCATACAGCCATGCGATCAGAAGTGGTTACGTAAAGTGTACTACAGGCCTACGTCAATTCACTTTCCCAAGGAAATAGGTGTAAGGCTTTTGTCAACGGTTACCACATCCTTGTGCATATGCATGTCAATCTTAAAAAAATATTCTCTAATACTGCATAACTCGTGGTTATGGAGGTTCTTGACACAAAAAGCACCGACCTCCACACTTACGCGGTATGTACGTATTTGGCGATCTATAGAGTCTAACTTAGTCTGTGTCCATCTTACAATGTCAAAAGTATAAGCCAACAGCGGCATATTCCAGCCGTTAAATTCACGTATCTTTTTGCCACCAGATAAAAGGCTGCTAAGCACTTTTTTCAGGCATCCAAAGAAACGCTACTTCTGATATTGCTTTATGTTCTGCTCAGCAATACCCAATGTTACAGACGTTACAAGATATTTATAAGTCTGACCTTCACCAAGGGTTCGAAAGGAAACAGAGTCTGAAATGCAAATATTATCAGATCTTATCACACTCCTCCGCACCATATGCATGCTCGCACATTTATCGAAGCGAAATTCCATCTTTATATCACTACTAAAAGTTTGAGCAACCATTAGCCAGATCCAGACGTTTTGACCCAAATAATTTTAGGTCATCCATGTACAGCAAGTGAGATTCAGACTGTCACCCTGAAATATACCCGTCTTTATCCTTATCGGTTCAGACGTTGTAGGAATATCACACTCCCCTAGATGACGAAGAACAGTGCCGCATTGTCCCATACAAGCCTCCAGAAATGATCTCAAAGTCATATCAATCTTATATAACTCCAAGACCTTTAAAAGCCAAGTATGTGGCACTGAAATGGTTCAGTGGCATATGAATGCCTTCTGATAATCTATCCAAGGAGTAGTGAGATTTTTCTTGTTTCGTCTTTCCTTTGAGTTCCTTTGTACCACGACCACCAGACTTACATCCATTCTGAGTCGGTGCCAAAGTATTGTTACGAAAAATATGTTCGGTGTTTTTTTTACTCAGAATAGATGTAAGGAGCTTATAGATGGTAGGTGAGAATGTTATTGGGCAATAGTTTTTTGGCTCCGTGGTACATCCGGACTTGTATGACAGGAATGTTACACCTGTTGTCAAAAATGTTGGTAACGATCCAGAGCCAAACGATCCAGATTGTTGCGAAAACCGAAAGTGACCTGCGGAACCACTCAAGTCAGACATTATGCGACTCGTCTGGCCCAGTTTCACATTTTTTCGCAACAACGTTAAACCCTCAGTGAGGTCAACAGGAGCCGACCATATACTACGCCAAAAATTATTATTAATCTCTCATAAAGCAGGATAGGCAGAAACAACCTAGTGTTAAAACACTCGATTCCCTACGTACCGCCCAATTGTCGGCACACTGCGTGTAGACTAGACTGACAGGATTCAACGTTGGGGTTTAACTCGTTACAGGGGCGTGGAAATAAAAATAATATTTTTTTCCGACTAGGTGTCGATCGATTGATCGCTGCGCCGCTGAGCCACGTCGACCTTTTGATGATACATATTTTTTAATAAATAATCCATTATATTATTAAACTAAAAATATTTTTCTATATATATTTTAATAGTACGTGACATTTCAATGACACGGTAGTAGGTCTTATCCATTCCCACGCGATTCGGCTGTTTAATGAATGACTTTTGTCACTAATTGTTGTTTTGCCGGCGGGTGGTATGCAAAATTAGAAAAAAAAGAAGGCGTTGTCTATCTACTTCACTACTATTACTTTATAGAATTTATTATCTGTAGTTGTATTATTTATGAAATAAACATCGTTATTTTTGATGTAATTTTTTTCTATATAAAATATAAATATTTTAAATAAAGAACTAAGTTAGTTATCCCATGTACATAACTACCCATGTTTTTGTACAACCTAAGTACTCATATTTTTTGTTATAATATATCTAAATTAAATTAAAACGAAGCCATCGCAGAGGCAAACGATTCTAGGTTCGATTCCCACTGGGGTAATTAATTATTTTTATAATTCTTGGTTCGCTCTTATCTATCTTGCAATTTGTGAGATACAGCGTGTCTCTATCTATAAAATATAATTGGATGTGCATTATTTATGTTTAACAAGTTTTCAATGATATATTTTAATATAACATTTCTTTTCAAATGAATATCAGCAGTTTAACACAAAAATAAATAATTACACTCTATAAGGTGCATCTCGGTATAGAGGTGCATCCGTTGTAAAATTCTTATGATTTGTAAGTTGCAAGTTTCGATTTCTTCCTATACATTATAGTATTACTATCTATTTTTTTTCTTATTTGTGTGTGCAATAAAGTATATTCTATTATATACTAAGATTTTAAAAGTGAAGTGTTTGTTTGGCAAATTCCTCAAAATACGACGGTTGTAGGTTGGTTTCCCACTCGAGGGAATCCCAGAGTGTAGAATAGGAATAAGGGTAGACAGGGTTATAACACTCCATTCCAATTAAATTCAAATTAAGATACTTCCGTCCCCAATTTTCAACCCATGGTATTGATTCTCGAGGCATTGCATGTTGAGTGGCGAAACATAACGCCGCGCTTCTCCTTACCAGAACGAGGAAATGAAAATATCCTCACTTACATTACTCTTAGGTACTTGATATAAGCACACAGATTTAACAAAATGGCTACCATTTCAGGATTTTTTATCAAAAACAATCCACCCGCATCCACTTCCCGCCAAAACAAACGCCACAGACTATACAATACTATAATATACATTATAGAGTAGGTATAGACAATATCATAATACAGCCAACGTTTGCAACGTCACGTACAGATTATTATGTATGATCTTTTGTACAATATGATTTATTATCGATTTCTATACGTATCGCCAGTTGCTTGTTATGCTTAATGATTTAACAACGAGATTAACATTTTTAAGCTATGCTGCATAATATGACGTGAAATGTCAATTCAAAAATCGTCTAAATGACTGCTTTTTTTCATGATGTAGGCGATGAAAATCGTGCTTCTGATATTTTAGTGTAGAATTTTATTAAATATTTTCTATATTATTACTATTCCCGCTTATAGCAGGATAGGCAGAAGGAACCTGGGAAACTAGTGGTACGACACTCTACGCTTTACGCTGAATTCTTGAGACATGCCATGTTGAGAGGCGGAACTCAATGTCGCTTTATTATATATTAAAAACATTTTACAATTTCTTCAGTGTTGGAATGCTCTTTTCCACGGTAAACGGCTATGCTTTGACATACATGCAACGACGAAAACGAGCAAGGTAAGCTAAGGGTTGTGTACTTACGACATATGATACATTTTAAGTGCCGATATAACTCTAACTGCGGATACAGTGTGTAATATAGAAACGATTGACGTCATATTATAGCCTATAGCATTCCTTCATAAATGGACAAATCCAACACAAAAATATTTTTTCAATTCAAACCAATATAATAATAGTAATAATCTGTGCCAAAAAAATACAAAAAAAATGAGAAACCGTAGCTGGCAGACGACCAAGTGTACGTGTAGGCGTGGTCATGCCCCGCCTTTTGTACACCTGTATTATATATGTATTCTATATTTATACTCTGTACTTTGTTAGTTTAATATTTTAAAGTAAATGGTGATGCCAGTTGTGGCGCAGTGACACAAGCGTGCGACTGTAAATATGACAGGTTGTGGGTCGATTCCCACTCGAGAAAAAAATATATAAAATAGGTTCCCAGGTTCCCTCTGCCTGCCATGCTATGTGTGGGTGAATCCCACACTCAACTCAACTCACTCACTCAAAGCTAAAAAAAGTGTAGAAAATAATTATCCATTTAGATAGATACTTATGTTATAGTTACACATGCACATTACTAGCACGAAAACATGCTATTATTGAGCAATTACTCATAGTGGCATGTATGTCAAAGTATAGCTAATAATGAGCATGCTTATTTCGAGCTTGCTCAAATATCGGCAGCCTTCCGATTTTTAGGCATGCTGTCTGCAGCGCGGCGGGACGGAAGCGTGCTTTGAGCGCGTGTGAAGTTTGAAAATGATTTTTTTATTAAGCATGCTAGTATCAACCAGTCTGAACTGAGTGTGCACAATATTGCTGCAAAAAAAGTCCTAGAGAACTAACTAGAACGTCGAATATTGACGTTTCTAGCATGCGCATAAACAGCATGCGTGTTTTATTATTTACTTTGAGCTCATTTAAGCTACAGTTACACATGCTCATTACTAGCACGAAGCTTTTATTAAGCAATTATTCATAGTAGTATGTTTTGGCACATTAAAAATTATTAACTAAGTCCAACCATATGTAACTGTTGGTAAATCGTTGAGGAAGTTCCCCGATTGCCTTTGGTCGCCATCAAAAGGCCTAAAACTGCATTTATAACTCATAAAGGTACAAAGTTCTCGTTAACATAAGCGGAGTAAATTCTAAATTCAAGGTGTTGTAGGCGGTTGAGGAGTTTTCAGTAGTATCCTTAGCCTTCATTATCAGACACATAATGACAGTCACAACCTATCTAAGTCAAAAGTTTCTATCTAAAGTTTATCATGATGATTATATTCGAATATGATAATTATGTGACCATAACAACGTTACGGTAGGTACCTCACCATAGCCGGATAGCCTTAAAGATTCGCTCGAGTATGGTTCATTTGCTCCTAAGAATTGAAGAGTTCCGTTACTTTGTCATGGAGCCCATCAGAACCTAAACAAACTCTCAACAAACTACCCCTGAAGAATATCCTTTCAATAAAAAAAGATTAATCAAAATCGGTCGGCTTGATATTGAATTATTCGTCTATTTGTATTTTGTCACACACATAATAATGCAAATTTATATGATTTTCTCATGGATGACATTGTCAGAACTGGACTAAATGAAAAAGGATCACGTTGGCTTAGCTTTCAAATAAAAAAAAACATCATCAAAATCAGTTCACTCAGTCGAAAGTTCTGAGGTAACAAATATAAAAAATAAAGTTAAAAAATAACCATTTACCAAACATAAATCCCAGGCAATTTAGCATATTATTGTAGCATAGTTTACTTTATGTTAATCGCACGGGTGCCCAGTTTAGTCCGGGATAAGCGTTACCCCTACATTACTTGTGCCAATAATAAACGCACGCGGCCACTCAAGTAGCTACATGCTCGGTGGCACTCAGATTTTATTTTTAAATAAACAACCAGTTATAATTGCGTAGCTGTATAGGATTAGTGCGGTGTAGAACGCCGATGATTTAAAGAAAATACGATTTACAAGTTTTAATAAACAACAAAAAAAAAATTCTTTCCCCCTTTTTGTCCCGCACATGTCAGTGTAGATAAATTTCCCCTAACTAAAGAACCTAGTGTTTCTTAATACTCGGCCACATAACCATAAAACACTTCTGTTTCCCACTTTCCACCGGATTCTGGAGGCACTGTGTGTTGAACTTGAATGGCGTAACTCAACGTCACGTTTTATCTTGTTATCGTGGCGAGGACGCTGTCTACTCTGCTATTCTATGCCTGAAGTTAACAGTCAACAATATCTCGAATTGTGGTGGAAAGCGAAGAACGTAGTTTCTTCATTCCTATGTGGGGATATAGTATAACATGCAACTCAAACGTGAAATATAAATAAGTTTTATTTTCAGTAAATTTGAAATTAAAAAAAAACAATCGACACCCATACCAGTGTTAGACATAGAGAACCTAGTGTTCAGACACTTCGTTCCCCAATTGCCGCCCAATTTTCGGCGTGTTGAGCAGCGGAACTTGGCGCTGCACTTTGTTTTTTTTTAATCAGAGCGAGGAAATGAAAATATTTCAACCCACGGCAGTCGCGTTTATAGTAAAACATTGTGCCGCTACACATGTTCCACTATTCAGGTCTTGGTCTTGGTCTTTGGGCCAGCTGATATTATTATTACAAATAGGTTCAATTCAGTTCAAATCTAAGAAATTATATTAAATAGTTACAAGTCGATAAAATTATAATATATTTTTATTTAACTTCACACCCCTTATTCCGCATATAACAGGGTAAGCAAGAGGAATCTAGTGTTAAGACATTCCGTTTCTCATGTTCCACCGAATTCCATTCCAATGAGTATTAAATAATTCATTTCCCAAAGCGGGAATCAAACCTACAACCGTCACGTGGACATCTGTACAGACACACGACTGTGTCTCTACGCCACAACGGACACTAATTTTAATATTTTTATTATATTAAGCCGCGTGTCATATACCTACACTGTATGCCAAAGGCAACATTGCGCACGCGCAACTTAAGTACCCACTGATTCGTGGTAATTTCAAAGTAAATACCGTTGAGTGGGAGATTAGTAAGCGCTTAAGTGTATTTTTTTTGTTTCCTCACATATCTAGACATTAAATTGCATTTAGCGGGGTTGGTAAGAAGAATACAGGGATAAACCACTTAGTTCCCCATTTTACAGGCTTATTTTCATATATATTTATAATTTTTAAATGCATGTATCCTTTTTTTAGCCTTTTATTTATGTTTCACGCTGTATCCTGCATATAGCAGGGTAGGCGGTGAACCCTAAGGTTAAGACACTTCATTTTCCACTTTCCGCCGAATTATCGATACATCGCGTGCTGAGTGGCGGACCGTAATGCCGCGCCCCCGTTATCAGAGCGAAAAAATGAACATATTAAATATTTAATTTCCTCGAGGGAAGCGGACAACCTCCGCGGTAAACACGACAGGTTGTCGTGTTTACCGCACGCTTGTGCGCCTGCGCAACGACTGGCCTCATGTAGGTATGTATCTATTTTTATAGCTTTATTATGATTCAGAATAATTATTCCATGTAAAAAGCAGCTCCACACCTATTCCCGAAAAGTAGCATATTCAGAGAAGCTTTCCACCGAACTTTGTATGTCGAACGGCTATAAAGAAAAATCTAACTATTCATCTCTAGTGGGAATCGAATTCACAATCTCTCTTACTTACACTCAAACGGTATAACGACACATTACTTTCTCAAACTACTCATATTAGCAAGGTAATAAACAAAATGGTAGACAAATGCTCTAAGCTCTATTATCCGCCCAAGGCGTTATAACATGTTGAATAGCAGACATTAATGCCGCTCTTTACGAGAAGGAGAATATTCTTCATATGTTGAAGTCGTCGTCGTACTAGGTTCCTTTTCCTCTGCTTTATGCAGAATACCACATGAAGCTATAAAAAAATATCTTTACACATTCTCATGGGTAAAAATTGAACCGACGACTATCAAAATCAGCCAGTCATATTACCTACACAAAAGCCACGATGTTGTTAGGACATAATAAATTTAATAATTTTGTTGTCTTTTTTATGTACTTAACCACTTTTACCAAATTAAGTATTTATTTATATAAATACTTAATTTGGTTATGAATAAATATTGAAGCCGTCATGGTGCAACGGTTGATATGATGGTTGTGAGTTTGATTCCCACTCAGATACAAGAATTATTTTCATTTCCCCGCTCTTTGAGTTCCGGCACTTAACACGAAATGTCCCGAAAATTGAGAGGTGCGTGGGGTACGGAGTGTCTGAAAATTCTGCCCAATGCCTGTCTTTATCTACCCTGTTATTAGGACACAGCGTGACACTAATAAAAGTAGACATATTATATAGATTTATTTAAAATCTGTTCATACAATTGAATAGGTATATCCAAAGTCACAGCTTAAACGTAAAGTGGCGTTCCTGAGCTGTCCTTAAAAAAAAGCGAACATCAATTAAATCGACAAACAATCAAAATGCAACGCAAACACAACCTTAGAGCCCTTAAAGCTTGGGGGTGCGAAGTGTAGATAGGGCACGTCCCCGTTCTGCCTTCTGAATGGCTGGTGGCATTCACCCCCGCCCAATGTCGACCAATCAGGTGCAAGTCACCTCCCCCCTTCCCTTCCCCCTTCCACCCGAATTCGATTTTTTTATAAAGTACTTCAAAGGTGTCTGTTAAAAGCACATCGTTTTTTTTTATTTTGAATAGAAATGTATAGGTTTTTTTAATTTTTATTTATTTTTGGCCATCGTGACGTAGCGGCACGGCGTTCGTCTGTAAAGGTGACAGTTGTAGGATCGATTACAACTCGGGGGAATGAGCTATTTTAATTTCTTAGTTCAGTTTCGATAATTGGGTAGCACGCGGGGCTTAGAGTGTTTTAATACTAGGTTTCCCCTTCCTACCCAGCGGGAAAGTGAATAGAAAATATAAATAAAAAATATTATTGAGCCTTTTTTAACTAAAACCGTCACGTTATAACAACAAACAGACAAACAACATAAAGTATAGGTACACGAATATTGATATAACATAATTTTAGTTTGTTTTCCAAATTGAAAACTAATATACCTAAGAACGATGTCAAGGAGAAGATTAAATAAAATGGACTTCAAAATATTTACTTATATAAATAAACTGTCCTATCGTACATGAATCTGAGGCCGTCGTGGCGCAATGTGAAAGCCTGCAACTGTACACTCGACGGTTGTGGATTCGATTCCGTTTCGTGGTTATTTTTTATTTATTTTATTTTACAGCTTTAGAAGACGAAGCGTGACGTTCCGCCTCTCAACACGCAAAGTTAAAGACGGGCCCTATACTTGATCTTACTTTAGGGTGGAATCGAACCCGCTCTTTTGCAATTACTGGATCAACAAAACACTCGTATATTAAATATAAAAGACCGGTCAAGTGTAAATTGGAAGCCAACTGAGAGTTCCGTATTAATTTAATGAATCTTGTCACCACAAGTACCTACTTAGGTACCTACTACCTATAAAACTCATATGCAACAAAAACTAAGGACTATAATTATATTCAGAGACGTACAAAAATTTTAAAAATGATTAATTATTTAGGTATCATTGCAAGCGCGACGGTGGTAGGTTCGATTCTCATTCGGATTAATGGATTATTTTAATTTCTTCGCTCTGATAACAAGGCTGAGGAAGTGAATTCCGCTACTTAACTTGTCGGGAAAATTGGCCGGTGCTGGAAGAACTCAGTTTCTTAACACTAGTTTCCACCTGGCTATGCCTTTTAAAATAAAATTTTTAGTATTTTATATAGGTCATTAACACATTTAAATTCCAACAGAACTCCAATATATTGTACTTAATTCAACTCTCAAGGCACCAACCAACGTCAAAAAGGCAATAAACCATATAAATTATTATGGCCAGTCGAATTTATAACAAAGAACAAAGGCAACAGCAACACGTTATAAGAGAACGGTAACAAAAGAACGTTTTGAGATGCAACCCGACACTATTTGTGTTGGCCGTGTGTTTAACCCCATATCCTGGTTATATCCGGGAATTTAAAGCAAATAATTCTTATTTTTGTAGCTTCACATTCTATCTCAAACACAGCAGGGTAGGGAGAGGAAACCTGGGAATCTAGTGTTAGGACACTCTGTTTCATTAAGAAGTTGCATGCTTGTCTCCATGCGCCACGTCGGACTTCAAATTCTCTTAAATAACTTTAATATCCGCCACAACGGCCTCATTATATTATTAATAAAAATATTTTTAAATACAATAATATAACTTTTTTCATATAATATTTAAAAATTAAAATTGAAGCTGTCGTGGCGCAACAGCACGCGTCTGAACGCAACGCCGCATAAAACAAATTTAAACCTTTAAATGTCCCGACGGGACTGACTCGGTCCCATATGTTATGTCAGAAACAAGTGATTTTTCTTCTTTTTTAGCCAGCATTTCTATCATCTGCTTGCGCTCTAAGCAAAACGGGGAGTCGAGTAACAAGCAATGTCTCGAAAATTGAACGGAAAATGTAAAACGGAGTGTCCTAACACGAGAACCTAGGTGCTATATGTAAAACACTCCTTAAAAACATTAAAAGTGTGTGGTAAAAGCAAATTAGTTGAACCATCTATTATTTTATTTATTTATTTTGACGCCCAATATATATGCAGGCAAATGGTAGAGCAGGGTAGGGTAGGCAGAAGGAACTCAGAGTTAAAACACTCCGCACTCCTTGCACCTATTTTGAGCCAATATGCAGTGATTTACATTAAATGACAGTATGCCAGTTAAAAATTCGTTAAAAATTCGATTTTTTAACTGGCATACTGTAATTAATTTCCAATTCTAAATATATTTATCGACATGCTTAGTTTATGAAGAAACTAAACTTTTACTTTAACGGTTGTGACCCCGATAACTCCTTTAATATGAGGGTTAGCGATGAAAGAAGTGTCTGACGAAAAGCATAAGAAGTCAGTGCAGTTTTTATATGCTTAAGCGATTGCAGCCTCTAGTAGCTAAAATCGTAAGTATACCAAAGCTTAATAAATATTTAAATTTACTAATATACAATCAATCTTGGTGAACATTTACAATGGGCCTTCAAACTAGTTTTTTTCCGTATGCTAATACTATTAATGTTCATTTTAGGAAATGAAAATAAAGTTAAGACTCAGCACAACAACATTAGTGTTACTGAGGACGGTCGTGGCGCAGCGGCACGAAGTGTGACTGTAAAACCGACTGGTTGTGGGTTCGATCCCCACTCGATGAGATGAAATATTTTCAATTTCTTTTAATTAAAAGCTAAAGTTAAAGTTAAATTTAAAGTTAATGTTGTTGTAAAAAAAATAATCAGCTTCACGCTGTATCCCGCTTACAGCAGGGTAGGCAGAGTGAATCCTAGTGTTAAGACACTCCGTTCCCCACTTTCTGCCGAATTCTGAAGGTATTGCGTGTTGAGTGGCAGAACTCAACGCCGCGCTTAGTCTCGACACCAGAGCGAAGAAATGAAAATATAAATTTAAGTAAATATTTAATTCCTTCAAATGGGACTGGCCTCATTTTATTTTTAATTTGCCTAAAAGTTGTCTGTTAAACGTGTTTTTAAATATTTTTTGATGTTGATTATAAATACATAATATACAAATACCAAACGCTCTAAACTTATTCTCAATTTTTTTGTAATATAAGACAAAACTGTGGAATGATTGTTTTATTACATCAATACAATCAATTATTTAATAAAAACCTGAACCAATATTACCCAGATTAATAAGAAGGAAAATTATGACTATCTTTTTATGAATGGTTCTTTGTGTGTCAAAGTTACTCTCATCAAATGGGTAGACTACAAAATCAGATTTTCTTCTATATTGATGTATTTCAAAAGTTTGTGTGAATGTCTATGGGAGTAAAGTATTATGAGAACACTAATAAAACAAAAATACTTGCAATGTGTTGTAAATTATAAGACAGTGTTCTAGTTAGTTAATATTTAATTTGTATTAGCTCAAAAATTACTATTTTTAGGGTACTAAAAAGATAAAAAAGGAATAAAACAGAATTAATATAGGATTACTTTATTAACCGTATATCCGTCTGTCAAAACCGTTGTCTCTAGATTACATGGAGGTATTAAGCTGAATTTGAAATAAATATAAAATATTCATTACGGTTCCTTGGAGCACATAAAAATCTAGCTTCTAAATCAACGCAATTATTCATAATTTTTGCTGCAATTTATATGAAATTCGCGGCGTAATAAAAATCTATAACGAACGTCTCATGGACCTACAACTTTGAAATAGTCACGAAGTGAAAACTAAAAGTAAAGTAAAAAATCCGATATGTCAAAATTACCTTAAATTATCATTACAAACTAATATTTATAGCTCATTTCGTACAAAATAATTATTCATACAACCGCAAACTTAAGTTTATCCATTTTTTAAGTTGTACTTCCTGTTGAGAGTATTGTACCTGAAATTGATAGGTAACTCTTTGATGTAGTCTCCCATCGAGGGGTGGGAGAATCCGACTCATTTTTTAACTTAACTCTACTTAAATTCACACTGAATCTCGTATATCTATAGCAGAGAAAGCAGAGAGAACCTATTGTGAAGACACTCCATTCTCCACGGACCGAATTTTTTTTAAGCATATATGAAAATAAATATTTATTTAGCGTCATTGCGAACGTACAAGGACAATAATAAGTTACTCTAAATAATGTAAATACCTACTATATACAACTGTAAACCTTTTTACAAATAAAATGATTCAACTCGAACCAGCAGCTCATGAGTTTAGCGCATTAAACCAAACAGACTCTTCAGTTTTTTAATATTACTATGGAA
>DWMY01000994.1:0-17330 GCA_018249775.1 Heliconius hecalesia formosus | reverse complement strand
CTTATTGAAAGGAATAATACTCAAATAAACCCATCGCTATTCGATATAAATAAATATAAATAGAATATTAATTATAAAGCAAAAACAGTTTTATACTAAGCTGTATGAACAATAGTTTATTTTTAATTAAGAATTTATGATCATTTTGGCATATGAATTATATATATTAGATATTTGAATGTTGGAATAGATCAATTCGTTTTTTGTAATCTACTGCACGCAGTGACCTAATGTTAAGACACTCCGTTTCCCATTTTCCGCCGAATTCTGGAATTTTAGTAATCTGAATAAATATTATACTATAATATGTTTAAAATTATTGTAAAAACTATACAAAAATAGTCGAAAAGTAAGTCCCACAACATGTACTGTGATATATCATGCACGGCGTGTCTGAGCCCTCTATATTTTATATGTGTCCGGGTCTCGGCACCTGTGCCCCGGGTGCGGCCCGTCTTGCGCTTCGAATCTAAATTTGTCACACAGATCGCCCAAAGGCACGTGAGGACTGTTATCTCGGCTTAGGTAGTCTACGACTTACGCACTGCTGAAAGTAGTGTGCCGTGAATAGTAAACTATCAGTAGGACTTGGAAGTCTAGTAGAAATATTTGTGTTTCTTTTTTGTCATTAGAAATTACTTTGTGAATTTTAATTTGTATTTTACTGTTTATACTTAGTTTTTGTGATTCAATCTGAGATATTGAGGTGGCGGGTTGTTTTCTAAATAAGTATATATTTTTTAAATTAAAATCAGCTTCACGCTGTATCCCGCACACAGCAGGGTAGGCAGAGGGAACCTAGTGTTAAGACACTCCGTTCCCCACTTTCCGCCGTGTTTTTGAGGCATTGCGTATTAAGTGGCGGAACTCAACGCCGCGCTTTGCCGACACAGACACCAGAGAGAAGAAATAAAAATAAATATTTAATTTTCTCGAGTGGGGATCAAACCCACAACCAGTCGACAGTCGACAGTTACAGTCACACTTTGTGCCCCTGCGCCACGACTGGCCTCGTTATTTTATGGCCAAATTATGTTTTATGAATTTACAATAAATATTATTACACATAAGGCTTTGTTTTAAATATTTAGGTACATTTTTAAACAACCACAGCTAAATTTTACCAACATTTTAAAATTACTTATACTACAACTTCGTGTAAAATATTTTGTATATGTTTGTAAAACTATAATTATTGCGGTGTTAAGTTCTGCCACTCAGCACGCAATGCCTCCAGAATTCGGAAGAAAGTGGGGAACGGAGTGTCTTAACAGTAAGTTCCCTCTTTTAACCTGCTGTATGCGGGATACAGCGTTAAGCTGATTTTATGTAAAATTATGGCATTCTATCGCAAATGTATGCAGCTATTACGTTATCTGCATAATAATTATCACTCGTGATAACAAAGCTTCTAACCAATCAATGCTGACTTATTAATTAATATACAATTTAATACAAACTAAATTATGATCCTATTTTCCTAAAATTAACCTAAAACAAATTTACTATACGTTATATTAAAGAATAATACAATATTGGCACTACTTCCACATTCCTTGTAGTAAAAAGCGATCGGTCGCAAGGGACCTGCCCCGGAAGCAGTCAGTCGAGCTCAAGAAATTCTTGCTTTACTTAGAACTGCTGCTCGCTCGGTCTTATGTAACTACATAAGTAGTCATACAATTTTAATAAGGACTTTTAAATTTTTCGTGCAATATTTCAACATAAGATCAAAGTCTTTTAGATACATCTAAAAATTAAAAAATAAAAGCAATGTTTCATGGAAAAAAGGGATTCTGTTAAAATTTACCTATATATTTTGTATAGGTAGTACATGTTGTTACTACCTATACAAAACAGTAGGTTAGTGATAAATAATATTTCTTTTATTAAATAAATCAGCTTCACGCTGTATCCCGCACACAGCATGGTAGGCAGAGGGAACCTAGTGTAAGACACTCCGTTCCTCACTTTCTGCCGAATTCTGGAGGCATTGCGTGTTGAGTGGCAGAACTCAACGCCGCGCTTTGCCTCGACACCAGAGCGAAGAAATGGAAATATAAATTTTAAGTAAATATTTCATCTCCTCGAGTGGGGATCGAACCCACAACCAGTCGATTTTACAGTCACACTTCGTGCCGCTGCACCACGACTGGCCTCATCCTCATGGCCTGTTATATTAATATATAATAATTAATAAAATATTTACGTAAAAAATTACAGAAAATACTACACACTCATTTCAAATCCCACTTCGTTCTATAAACATCCAAAGGCCGATGTGGAAGGGCTATATAAAAACATGTAGCCAAAAGCCAAAAGCTATATAAAATTAAATTTTACTTAGTCTAATTTTGTAAGTCGTTAAGGACACGATTTCAATTGAAGTGAACCAATTATTATATTAAGCGATATGATTTAGGGTTAAAAAAATCAGTTACCAACACTGAATAAAATTATATCGGTCACGCACAATAATTAATTCTGTATGAAATAGTTCAAGTTCAGTTTTTTTTTATTTTTAGAAAATAAACTATTTCACGATAATAACTATGAATATAACGAATATTTTAAATTGTATGTGTGGCCAAATGACGGTATATAATAATAAATAATATAATAAATTTTAAAATGTATTGTCTCAGTCACACCCGCTGTTATAACATGAATAGTTTATTTATATACACAAAGTATATTTTTAATCGAGACCAGTCGTGGCGCATGGGCATTAGCGTGTGACTGTAAGCACAACGATTTGTGGGTTCGAAAAAATAAAAAAATATATAAAAAAATATAATATAATATATATTTCCATTTCTTTGCTCTGGTGTCAAAAACGACACTTAATACGCAATGCCTCCATAAAAATGGGGAGTGGAGTGTCTTAACACTAAGCTGCCTACCCTGCTACTATACGGGATTCAGCGTGCAAAAAAAAATTACATCTCTCTCAATAAATTCTAAACACTATATACCCTACGCTCGTAATTAATGCGTTCCGACTTACATTTTACAGCAGTGTGATTCTCAACCTTTTTTTTGGTGCGGCACATATTTAACGATTTCAAAATTAGGCGGCACACAAAGAGAAATTATTTACTACAACACACTGCATAAATAGTTTATGACAAAAAATTTAAATATACGAAGTGTTTTTTTTGTGGATTTAAATATGTATATTCATGTTAAAAATATTTTTCTTTTTAAATTATATAATTTAATTATATTAACATTATTATATATTTGCAAAATTTGGCGGCACACTTTTGAAATTTGGCGGCACACAAAAGTGCCGCGGCACAGTGGTTGAGAATCACTGTTTTACAGTATCGGATAAGATGTCTTAATATTGAAGCAAATGAAAAAGCTAATAAATTCAATTTCACGTTACCAGCTATATTCAATTCATCAGTCTTTATGAAAGTTCCGTCGCGACGTTCACAATCTCAGTTGGTTCGATGTAAACGTATTGCTGCGATTTAACTATTCTTTTTTTTTATCAATTGTAGCGTACAATGAAAATTCTTCGACGATTTCTAGCAATATTGAAAATCATTTAAGCGTCTCTAATGATTGTCTTTCATATTTGATGAGTAGAATTTTTGCTTAGTATAACTCAACATTTTTGTGTTTTGTCTTTCTGATGAATAGGTTTAAATCTATTTTTTTTATTAGCTTCACACTGTATCCCGCATAAAGTAAGATAGGCAGAGGGAACCTACTATTAAGACATTCCGTTCCCCACTTTCCGCCGAATTTTTCAAGGCATTGCATGTTGAGTGGCGAAACTTTCGCCTTGGTGCCAGAACGATGAAATAAAATATTAATAAATGCTAAATCATTCCCTCCCGTGGGAACGAACCCACAACTGTCGCATTACAATCAAACTCTTGTGCTCGTGCGCCACGATAGCCTCAAATTTACTTCATTTTCTAAAGTACCTACTCTACAATGTATAGAGTTATCATTTTATAACAAATGTTTGTCATCAACGAGAATACTCGGCTGGTTTAGTGATACTGGTTTATACCCATTTCATTTTAGAATTCATATTTATATATATCTACATAGATATAAATATTCGCCTTATATATGTGATCTTTATAAGAAATATTTATAAAGTTTTGTAATTTTATCAATTTTCTTTGTTTATCTGTTACTGCTAAATAAAATATCTATATATATGTTTTACCCTAATTATTTTTCTCGGCTAGGAGAATACGCAAGGAAAACCAAACGTCATAATATTTCGTTCTCCGCTCTCTGTTCAAATTCGATGTTTATTAAGTGACAAGATTTAACACTGTGCTGAACCAGAGCGAATTTCTTCACTATTACTAGAGTAAATAAAAATAAGTTTAATGTCTTTAATTGTCTCAAATCGAACTCACAACCATTTTTCCATGTTTGCCATTCGACTATGCAAAATAAAGACATTAAACAATACTAGCACTATTAAATACATGGTTAGTCCCATAATCCCCAGAGAATCCTTAATAATTATTACTACGCAAATGTCAAATGTAAAACTGTGACCACTCAGCTTGAATAATGCCAATCAGACGCCGTGAAGAGCATGCTTATAGTTTCCACTTTTATCTTTGACACCTGCCTTCATTAAATATTCATGTTTTTTAGCTGAACGTAGGAACCTAGTGTTAAAACACTCCGTTCCCCTTAAGATACTTCCATTCCCCAGTTTCTGCCGAACTTTCGAGGCATTGCGTTTAGAGTGGCGGAATTCCACGCCACGCTTTGCCTCGTTACCAGATCGAGGAAATGAAAATATTAAACACTCCATTCCCCTGAGTGGAAATTGAACCCACAACCGTCGCATTTACAGTTGCCCTGCGCCACGACGCTTAGGTATTACTTACCACTAAACATTAGTTCTTATTATAATTATTATCAAAAGAAGAGTGCTTAGTGCAATACGATGCAACGACCATGCGGTAATAAAGTAGGCATAAACAGCCAGCGTACGTGACAACTGCCTATTCGTGCTCACTGCTTCTGTGAGGGGAATTAAGAGGAGGAATTTACATTGTCCCGGAGATCTTTTATGGTAACTCACGTTTTATGTGAAAGATGTCTAACATTTCTTTCCCTTTTAACTACAACGCCGCAACGCTTATTTGCTTTTGGAATTAATAGTCTAATTTACAGGTATTTTTACAATTATATTTTTATAATAAAAAAAATCAGCTTCACAGTGTAGGCAGAGGGAACTTAATGTTAAGACGGTTCGTTCCCCATTTTCCCTCGAATTTCCTGCTGGGATACAGCGTGAAGCTGAAGTTTAAATGGACGAAGCCGCGTTTGTGTCGCTAGTACTAAATATATTTACAATTTATATAAATAATAAAAGCGGCAAATATGAAATACAGAACGGCGTAATATGAAATTCACCCGGTAATATGATCCGGAATTATCTTCCCTGGCTAAACGTTCCGCATGTCAATGTTCTTATTACTTAACATAGAAGAAGATTGTACTTCGTTGAATTAAGAGATACAAGGATAAACTGTATTTAGGTACGGAGGCCAATCGTTAAGTCGGGGCACGAGCGTGTAACTGTAAACATGACAGGGTATGGGTTCGATTCCCATTTGAGGAAATATTTATTGTTTTCAATTCTTCGGTCTAGTTGCGCATCGTTGAGCTTTTCAATTTAAAAAGCTCTACCTCCAGAATACGGCGGAAAGTGGGAAATGGGGAGTGGAATGTCTTAATAGTAGTCTCCCTCTGCAAACCCTGCTACATTTGGGATACAGCGTGAAGCTGAAAAAAAGGGGATTAGGTACCCTTAACTTCATACATTCCACAATTGTTATTACTATTATTAATATTATGTCTAATCACTGCGGACACGTGGACCGTACCTTACCTTAACTTTGCTTAATTAACTATAAGTATTTCTGTGTTGTGCAACTACTCAAGTAATATAAATATGTATACAACTCTGTATATTAAACATTTAAGTTTAAGTAACAAGATTGTTTTTAAAAATGTCAATGCTCTGCTTAATTGATTCGCTGAAAAGTGATAGTCCTAGTAGTTTAGGCGCTACAAAGTTAGAACAAATCTCACTGGAATTGGCAAGTAGCAGTGAATAACAGATTCGGCAGCACACTTTATACTCCTTTTTGGAAACTTTCTGTGTCCGATCGTTTTTATTGATTGTTTTTCTTGATTGAGTTCGCTAATACGAAACGGAGTGTCTTAACACTAGGTTCCCTCTGTCTACCCTGCTGTGTGCGGGATACAGCGTGAAACTAATTTAATTTTTTATTTATTTTAATTTAGTTTATTAATCGAAAATTCCACAAAAGGTTAAAATTTTTATATTTACTTTAAAAAATATTTTTAAAAATCTCATAGGAAAACTAAAGGACTGATTTTAATACTGTGATCAAGTGAATTATCAAATGGGCAACAAGCCTAATAGGTTTGTTGCTTATTTCTGCACAATTAAAAATTAATTGAGACTATTGTATAAAAAATCAGTTAGGCTGTCGTTGCGCAATGGGACAGAATTTGACTGTAAACATTATTTTTGTGGGATTGAATGCATGAGTTCCGCTCACGTCTCGTAGTTACCGGTATAATATAATATATATATTTTTATTTTTGTTAAATAAAATTCCGAAAGTACAAAATGACTCACAATTATGTTCCCCACTTTGAACAATTCTTAAATCTATTTTAGGAATAAATGAACAAATTAATTTATATAAATAAAATGAACAATTTTACATTATACATTAAAATAAAATACAATAATTATTAATAAACGTAATGTGTCCCTGTTCCGTTATGTAAGTGCATAGTAAAAGCAAAGGAATGAAAATAGCAACTTAAATATTCAAGCATAAAACTAGACAAGCAATAACCGCCCTAACGCCGCGGTGATGGCTATTATAATATCATGTGAGCCGTGTTGGACATACTAAGAGAAATCTAAGGCTTCAAGTCTATAGAATAAGTTATACATACATATGTTACTTACGTAGAGGCTAGTCGTGGCGCAGGAGCACAAGCGTGTGACTGTAAGCGCGACAGGTTTTAGGTTCGATTCCCTCTCGAGAAAATGAAATGCTTAATATTTTCATTTCTCCACTCTGGTGTCAAGGTAAAGCGCGGCGTTCAGTTCCGCTATTCCATATACAATACCTCCAGAATGTGACGGATAGTCGGAAATGAATTATAATATTATAAAAATATTTGCTGTTGAAAAGGTGTAAAAAAAAAATGCAGATAATGCTTATATCTATAATACGATAATTTAAAAACGAACTCTCAGTTCCGTTATCTGTGTACGTTCGTATTTAAATTACGAATGAAGTATAGAAACGATTTAGTTTATATTTTTTTCTGTCTACCCTCAAAACACAGAAGTTTTGTATAAATATTGTTAGCGTATTCGTGTAAAAGAGGGTAGATTTAGGTGGAAAATAACTATAAAAGCAGTGGAATTATGTCAATCGGGGGCCACTTGCTGGTGAGTGACGGCCCCTATTGGAAGGAAACTAGTGTGAAGTATTGTTAGTAGGTGATACATATCACTAATTGCAATTACATAGTATCTCTTTCAAAATAGTTTAGAATCATATAGACGATGTGTGTTTTTAACGTGTTTCTTTAAAAAACGTTACCCGCTTCCGATTTCTAACAATATTACATAATAAAATGACAATTTATTGTTGTATACATAAAATATACTATATTACAGTGTACTATATTTTTAATTCATTATTTTAAAAATCGTAATGTAAAAATCGTAATGGAACGTCGAAGTAACATTTGTAAAGCTAGTGTGAAGTAGGGGTGTCACCGTAAGGCCCGCAGGTTGCTTTTGTAGTAGTAGTAATATTAGCAACTCTAATGTAGACAAGGACGCCTTCTAAACCTGGCGCCGTCGGCGTAGGAGTCGCTGGAGCCGCACTATGGGCAATCGAGGTCTATATCAGATCAAAAATCGATAACTTTTTTATTTGCTAAGATAAACAATTGAATTTTTGCACAAGCATAAAGTATAAAATAGCGCTTTAGGTAAAGTTTCGATCTTATACTTTTATTGGAGTATATATATAAAAAAAAATTATGAAAAAAATAAAATTATAATTTCCTTAGTCCACACTACTTATAGTTGTAATAAAAATGTATTATTAAACTAGTTTATTAAAAACAATGTTTTTTAAGCTGTTTTCTACTTGAGTAAGAAATTATGATTACACATACTTATTTAATAAAATATAAAATTTACAAAAACTGATTTACTAGTAGAATAATATTAGACATGAATGTATATTACATGATGAGTATATTATATTTAATTATACTTGGTGAACTTCGGGATCTATATTAAGTTCATTCAATTTTAAAAGATCTAGGGTACCTTCATCAAGTGCCTTCACACTTTTGCAATACTGGTTTTTCTATGACTGGAAATGTACGCAACTGATGTGTAGAGAAGAGTATGAAATACATCCTCATTTGTAGCTGATCGAGAGCACTTTCTGGCATGATGTAGGCGAAATTTTTGATAATCCTTATTACGGGATTCTTGTGCACCTTGTGCATTCTTCTGATCTCATTCGTTGTTAAATTCCTTAAATATATGTATCGCGCTTTTGATAAATCCAAATCAATGAAAACATTTAATGCCTCTTGATCCGATAGCATTTTGCTCTGGCTTGCGTTTTCTATGACATTCATATATAGAGACATTGTATCTCGATCAGCAAGCCTTAGTTTTTCCACGAGTTTTGCTTCTATTTCTCCTCCTATGGAACGTAAGCCCTGGACGTAGGCATTGCAAATGAGTTCAAAGCCATATTCACTAAATAGCGCGGTATTTGTTCGCCTCTTCGTTGATTCTGATGAGTTCCCATAAAAGACACAGGATATCGTATATCTAACCAATTTTCGTTGTTTTTTTAAACCTTTTACCGTGACGGTTTTGTCCATTGTTTATTAAAGGAACGAATGAGATTCCTTTAAATGTCGCCGATAATAAAACATATGTTGTCTACAGAAACATGATACTTTTCTTTAAGAAATATTAATAGATAGTATTGATTGCTTCAAGCTTTTTTCCTCAATGTATGGGAGTAATAATTCTCGCTTGGAACACTTGAAAGTATTAGCCATTTTGAAATTTTGTGAAGTCACTTAACATTCAAACGCCTGTTAGTAATTTTTTTACTAATTTGTAATAGTTTTAATAAATTAATTCACTCCTTTCATATAATTTCATAAATGAGGGTATTGTGCATTTTATTAATTAGTTATACCGCAAAATGTGTGCAAAATGAAGATAAAACGTCCCTTTATCAATAAATAACAATAATTTAATTGAAATTTACCGCAATCTAATCAATGAAATAGTACAACATTAGAAATTTCAATAGATAGAGTTTTCTTGTTCCCTGACTTGTGTCGTTGTTTTCGTGATAACTTCTAAAACCGCACGTTTCTGCAGCTGATTTTTATAAATGTTATTTATGAATATCTGGACTATAAAACAACATCAAACGTAACGCGTCGGTAGACGTCGGTAACTGTCAAAAGTCTAGATGAACTTTAAGCACGTACCTTTTTTCTCTTCACTCATTATTAATATTTTTTATAGGAATATAGTCACAAAATCCACAATATAATAATGGTTTTAAAATCTACATATCATAAGTTTTTTACAAATATATAACACTTTATACCTATTTGCACATTTTTTTAAGAAAATTATGTTTTAAATATCGATACGAACAACCTGAAATAGACATTCTTACATATTACAATTTCTCTCAATAAAAAAAATATATTCCAAATGTAATCCACCAAAAAAAATTTCATTACATCAAAGCTCCACTATAATACTATTAAAAAAATTATAAAAAGTGCGTCAGGGAGAACTTTAGTAAAACGAATTTTGATCTGCCGTTGTTCTAGCATTATCCATAGTGAGCCGTCACGTCTGTAGTGGTACTGATGTGGGCAACCTTAGGGCAGGATAGGGGGGTCACCTGAAGGCGTCGGGCAGCGGGTCGCGCGCGCAGTAGGCGCCGGCGGCGCAGGCGCCCAGCGCGGCGGCGCAGGAGCCGTCGGCGCAGCGCAGGCCGGCGCACGGGTCGCAGCGCGCCTCGTCCGAGCCGTCCGCGCAGTCGCGCTGGCCGTCGCATCTGTTGTGGGTCGAGAACGTTTTGTTAGTGAATTTTAATTGAAATATATCATTTAAAAAAAAGGGTATATTTAACCTCCACTCGACGGGTATGCAGTGCGCGGCGTCGCAGGCCACGTGCGCGGGCGCGCAGGCGCGGCGCTCGCGCGCGCAGCGCAGGCCGCAGCCGCAGACGCCGGCCGCGCCGCACGCGCCCGGCTCGCCGCCGCACGCGCGGCCGCCGTAGCAGGGGTGCTCGCGCGCCACGCGCCCCACGGCCACGGCGGCCACGAGGCGCGCCACGTGCGGCAGCGGCGCGGCGGGCGCGTCGCGGCGCTGCAGCGCCAGGCGCATGGGCGCGCGCTCGCCGCCCAGGTACAGCGCACCCGCGTACGCCGCCAGCGCGCCCACGGCGCCGCCCTGCCAGATCACGCGCCGTCTGCCCACAAATATTTATGAACTTTTAAGTACAGATAAATATTTAAAAAAACCTTTTAATAAAATACGTTTGATTTTTACTTATACAAGCATTCGACCACTTGACAACGCGTTCGTCGTTAGATAAGTCATTTTAGTAATTACAGATAAATAAATGTGAACTCTTTTAAAACAAAGCGTAACAAAGGTACCTCTTTCAAACTAAGTAAATTTCATGTCCGTTAGTATTATTAAAAAAATATTATTTAGTATTTTATACTTTATACAATTTTAGTATATAATATGTGACACTCACGTGGTGGGCGCGTCCAGGTCGGCGGCGTAGAGCTGGCGCGCCACCACCCAGTACAGCGTGTCGGAGGCGTGGTCGAGCGCCAGCGCGGACACGTTGGCCGCGCGCGCCACCTCGCCACGCGCGCCGCCGTCCGCGTCCGCGCGCATCACGGCGTTGAGCCCCGCGTCGCTCCAGATTAATATTCTGTAGACAAAAAAAAACAAAGTTATGTGTAAATTTAAAGAACAATGGGGAATACAAATGTAGGACTATTGCCTGTTTTTATATACAGTATAAATTAATATGTGTCTTAGCACAGCGGAACATCGTCTGGCTAAAATTTCTACTTGGAGGAATAAACAATATTCATTTAAATATATGACAAAACGTGTCGTTCAGCTTCAACATTCAACACAAAAATTTCCCAAAAATTAGGCCAGTCGTGGCGCAGCAGCACAAAGTGTGACTGTAAAACCGACTGGTTGTGGGTTCGATCCCCACTCCAGGAGATGATATATGTACTTAAATTTATATTTCCATTTCTTCGCTCTGGTGTCGAGGCAAAGCGCGGCGTTGAGTTCTGCCACTTAACAAGCAATGCCTCCAGAATTCGGAAGAAAGTGGGGAACGGAGTGTCTTAACATTAGGTTTCTTCTGCATATCCTGCTGTATGTGGGATACAGCGTGAAGCCGTTTTTTATTAAGCGAAAAATGGGGAATGAAGTGTCTTACCACTATATTTCGTCTACATATCCTTTATGTGGCTAATACAACACGTTATTACATGATAAATTCTTACAAATACCTTTTCGTCTGATGAAAAGCTAGTAACCTCGGCATCATATTCTCTCTTCTCAATATAATCCCAGTTGAAGAGTTATTATCAATAGACGTAGCATTAATAGAGTCAGTGTCAAAACAAGTCCAGTACAATGTCCTTCCTAACACATCGAGCACCATGTGGAAGGGACGGGAGAGACCGGTCACTACCACGGAGGAGTCGGCAACGGCGGACGTGGTCGAATACGAGATGGGTACCCGCTTTATAGAATGTGAGTCGTCGTCCATCCAGTATAGGTGTCTGAAAATGTATTAGGTTATAACAATTTATCTAAAGGTAATCCTAGAGTACTCTGGAGGCGTTAGTAGCCCGCAATAGGCGAGCGAATATAACTGGAGAAGGTTTCTGCTGGGTTTTAGTAGGTAGTTTGGGGCTTTTTGCGAGTAGTCCCACAGTACAACAGATAAAATAATATTTATATTAAATTTTATATAATTGATTCTTTTTTTTTTAAGTATAATTTTGCTAATATAAATTTAAAAATAAGACAAACTGAGCACTGTATTTAAATGTAATTTTTATGAAGCTGGACATTCAGCATGTAGTGTTTGCTTCCAAACGATTATACAAAATTGAAAAAAAGTTTCATATAAATGTTTCCCATGTAAAAGCCACTAGTAAACTTAAATAAATAAATAAGAGTACTTTATTAGACTTACTTATTAATAGGATCATATTCAATAGCTCTCACGCTCTTAAGTCCCGTCAAAGGAATAAATGCTTCATTACATTCGCCATTCGCAACTAATATACGTCCGATCGCATTCTTTTGGGCAAATAACAAAAATTCTTCCGGTTCTGAAAAATATTGCAAAACATATATTGTTTAGTAAGATCTTACAGCGGATTGGCATCCAACATAAATGTAAACTTTGTAACTAACTTAATAAACTTTTACTCGCTAATCCTGTGGTTTATATCAACTCAAGTCTACTATGAGCCATACAAGTTGCAACAAGGCATTGTAGATAAAAAGAGAATTGACATGCAGACACACATAGAGACAGATAATAAAGTCACTTTCTAAGGGTTGCAAATAAAAAACAACAAACCTGAACATGTCAAATTATCCCTATTCAACTTGTAATGTGTGGGACAGGCGCATCTGTAATCGTTGTTGGGTAACGGCAAACACAGGTGCGAACAGCCGCCATTGTCCACTCCGCATTGGTTAGACAGTGTGTCCCTTGCACGATGGTACACCTTCAAATCCGATATGTAGTCTAAATGTTTGTGAATTATGTGGCGATTTGTACTGTTTGTTTTCTGTGCTACTTCTACTAGACCTGTTAAAAAAAATGTATGATTAAGAAGAGATAATTACTCAAAAGGAGAATGTATGTTAAAATGAGATTCAGTTAAAATACTTCCTTGCCTATGCGTTCATATACTTCCCAATGACAAAAATGAAACCCACCTGTAACCCAATCACCCCAAAACAGTTTATCTCCATACAAAGCTAATGCATACGGCATGGAGACATTTGCAATTAGCACTTTCCTTCCAGTTCCATTAAGGAATGCATATTCTATAGTAGGCGTGTCTAGAGCCGCCCAGTATATAACTCGCTTTTCGTAGTCTATGGCCAGAGCTTGAACTTTGCCCACTTGTTCGAATAATACTGTAGGGGAACTCCCGTCCATTGTAGCGCGCTTAATTGTCTTTGAGCCTAGCTCTGACCAGTACATGTAGCTGGAAATAATGTAAATAATATTATAGAAAATGTATAATCTCTTGTAGTTTTATAGTTTAAATTATTAAATATTTAAAATAACTGTATAAACATATTACATAAGTCTAATCTACATAAAATTATAATAAAACAAAAAATAATAATACTTAACAATAAATGAATTATAAACAAATAAATTATACTTGATAAGAGTTTGTTTGTTTGTTTATAACTTGGTTAGTAATGAGCGCAGCTTTATGACAGCGGGGGGTAAATTAAAATAAAACGGCGAGTTTCATAAGGGCTTACAGCTTATCGTTGTGTATTCGGCATATAAAAGTAAAAGTAGAATAGCCTAATATTATTTATTTCTAGACATAGCGCGCAACTGGAAGGCAATTAATAGTTAATAATGTAAATTTACCCTTTACGTGGATCCAAAGCAATACTTTTAGGTCTTTTCAGCCCTTGCCATATAAGGGTGCGTCGACTGGAACCATCTAATCTTGCAACTTCTATACGTTGAATTGTCGTATCAGTCCAATATATGTTTTGACCTGACCAGTCTATTGCTAAGCCTGGAAAAACGTAAAAAAATAATTTCTTATAAACTTTTTTGCCAGGCAGAGGGAACCTATAGTTAAACTGTCTAGTAGAACTTGACGCCTCGGTTTGACTTGTTTTTAAAGCGTGGAAATGAAAAAAACGCATTCTCCCGATAGAGAATCGAGTTTCAGTATATAGTCAGCACGACATCTTCAAGATAAGTTCAATCTGTTTATTATAGTTGAAACGTTACATAATGATGATAATGTCATGTTGTTGTCATGTTAAAGAAACTAAATAATATAATTGTTTATGTTTTTCGAAATTTGTGAAAGAATTAAATATAACTGTGTCTATTTTTTTCGCTAGTAAATTGATTCATTTATTGTGATTTATAATAAAGGTTTTTATTATTATTTTACTTTCAACTACGACATACATTCACAGTTTTCTAATACTATTATAGCAAACGGAGAACTATGAACTAGACAGTCCTGTATATTTTTTTCCTAACACCACATACATATATAGCAGGATACTCAGAGGGAAATTAGTAATAATATACTATATTCTACGGCATTATATTATAAAATAAGCAACATTTTAAAATATCTTTATATGTATTATATTTTTAAAATAGCTCACCTTCAACAAATCCAACCCATTCCAATATCCTCTCTATATTAGCTCCATTTACCGAACAACGATTAATCGTCCTACTTTTACTATCAGACCAGTATATCTTTGAACCAGACACGTGTACTGCTAAGGCACTGCAACAACATTAAAACGTGAGTTACTAAAAAAATATATTTATAAACTAAAATATTAAATTTTAAAAGAATTGTTCATACACTAAGCTTAGTATAATTTTCATATAAATAATCGATAATGGCCAGAAGGAAAGACACAACTTTATATATGCATATACATACATATGAAAACAATCGAAAACTAAAATAAATTTAAGTAACAATGAAATATTATATTTAAAACTATAATTACCTGACTTCCTTTAACTCTCTTATGGGTAGTACCGCATCATTATTTTCATTTTCCACGCTAATTAAACCAATTACGTTTTTTCTGCTGTATACTAGAAACGCTTCTGGTTCTAAACAATTTTTGTTATCGTTACTTAGTTCCAGACCTAGAAATAATGGCAAAATGTAGAATTACTACTTAGAAAAATATTATAACTACGTATTTATACACTTCACACAACTATTAAGGTAGTTTTTTTGTTTTAATAATACATATTATCGTGCCTTAAATTTATTTGAGGCCGTCGTGGCCCAGGGGCACAAGGGTGTGACTGAGTTGTGGGTTCGATCCCCACTCGAGGAGATGACTGTGAATATTTACTCTGATGAATATTTACTTAAATTTATATTTGCATTTCTTCGCTCTGGTGTCGAGGCAAAGCGCGGCGTTGAGTTCTGCCACTCAACACGCAATGCCTCCAGAAATCGGTAGAAAGTGGGGAACAGAGTTTCTTAACATTAGGTTCTGTCTGCCAACCAGTGTACGGGATACAGCGTGAAGCTCATTTATTTATTTATTTATTTACTTAAATTTATTTTTTAGTTGTTACTGTCTTTTCTATCTTTTTTAACCCACTTCTGTAAGAGGAGGAGGTTATCAATTCGACTGCATTCGAATTTATTATTGATTGTAGTTTAGTATTAAACTTTCAATTGTATTCAACTCACCTAATGGACAGCTACACACATAATCGTTCGGTCTATTAAAACATAAATGGGAACATCCGCCATTTGCAGTTGAACATGCATTTTGTCCTAGTGGCTGTTTTAGACGTATCGCTTTCAGTCCCATCATGTTCGCCATTTGTTCTACCACTGATTGTCTTTCACCACCTTTGTAATAATGTAATTGATTAGTATTACCTTGAGTCAGAAAAAGAAACTTTTTTTAATTATCCCTGAATGGGAATCAAATCTACGCTCATTGCTTACCCAGTCTAGACATTTTATAATGGTGCCACAATGGCATC
This sequence comes from Heliconius hecalesia formosus, assembly GCA_018249775.1. Taxonomy (NCBI): domain Eukaryota; kingdom Metazoa; phylum Arthropoda; class Insecta; order Lepidoptera; family Nymphalidae; genus Heliconius; species Heliconius hecalesia. Next base: position 1,386 of record DWMY01000994.1, on the reverse strand, counting down.
TACACTACAACACTGTACAAACTACAACACAGTTATTTAGAAAACGTATAAAAATTTGAACGCAGCGGGACTCGAACCCGCGCCTCCTGGAAACCGACCAGGATCAGGATCGAGTCCCGCTGCGTTCAAATTTTTATACGTTTTCTAAATAAGTATTTTTCTTTCCTAAGTGTGGAATAACACTTTAAAAATGTTTAAAAAATACAACACAGTTATTATATTTACACACATTATAATTTATTTGTAACCAGTTTAATAAAAACATTTCCATGACAAGAGCACATATTACTTAAAGTAATAAGTACCATAACTTATTATTATAAAAATGAAGTTAATTGTACCTTAGCAACTCATCTCTACATATAATAAAAATAGAAAAATCAATTTTTGGATGCACCTATCAAAGTAATAGGAACAACCCAAGACAATATTTTTTTTGTGCACACAAATCTTAGTAACAGTTTCACCAATTTAAATGATATCAATTTACGTTTCCAAGCAGGCGAAATCGCCAGACGACGCTTGTAGAAAAATAATAAATGAAACATACCAGTATCTTTATTAATCCTATCCAAGGTCCGCCTTTGCATATCAGTCCAGTACAATTGTTGTCCGAGTAACGTCAAACCAAATATATGAAGGATATCACTGCTGTGTAACTCTGTTCTATTTGTACCGTCCATATTGCATACCTGTAATTTTAATTATATTTGTTACATATATCATTAAAAATTTAAAGTAAAGTATACTTCATTTGAACAATTTTTATTCTCTAAGAAAATTACCAATCACTTCCAAAATATAAGAAAATTTGTTAAATATTAATTACAATAACAACTATGTAGAATGTAAAAAAAAAAATTAGAAAAAAAAACTTCTGTTCGACAAATCTTAAGGCCAAAAACCTACATTCCTTGGTTCATATATACAAAAAAAAAACCTCCCAGATCATGTGGATATTTTTTTATTGGGATGATCCCAGAAAGCAAATATTATATTTTTGATGGGCTGTCTTGTTCTTAACTTAAAGCCACTAACAATCTGGGGACAATTAATAACACTAACAAATTACTTATGAGTGTCTTTGTACGAATATGTATGTAATAATTTAAAATGAACAAAAAGTAATATACGATACCTCTATTTTATGCATTCTAGCATCACCCCAGTAAAGTTTACTGTTCACTGTATCTAATGCAATCCCATTGGGCCATGTCAGTTTTTCAGATATTAACAGTCGTCTATCAGTTCCGTCTAAATTAGCTCTTTCTATTTTAGGTTTTTTCTCATTCCAGTCTGACCAGAACATCCAGCCAGCAGTGGGATGTAAAGCAATGGCGCGAGGATTGAATAGATCATCGTGGATTATTACCTAAAGAAAAAAAA
>DWMY01000993.1:0-17339 GCA_018249775.1 Heliconius hecalesia formosus | reverse complement strand
CGCTATGGAAACAATTGTTAATACTTAAGAAAATTGTGAGCTGGTTAAATATTATTTTTTCAAATATTTTACTTAAAGACGGTAAAATAGAGATCGGTCTGTAATTTCCGGGGTCAGATCTATCTCCGCTTTTGTAAAGCGGCACTATTTTGCTATATTTCATTAAATCAGGAAAAATACCGGATTCTACGCAATTGTTAAAAATTAAAGCAAGATAAGGAGCAATATTAGGTATAATTGTATTAAGAACTCATATACTATTCATATACTATAATTATAATATGCATCATAATTATAATTCAATTTTTTTGCTAGAAGTATTTTGTAAAGACTGGCAAATGTCGAAACATTTTTAAAAAAAAAAACTAATATTTCTAACACTGAGGAACTCTCAGAAGCTGTCGAATTCGCCAGAATTCCAATTTCCTTACCCAGAATCCGAACCATAGTCACATAAACTTAACCCTTATTGGGTAAGTTTACTCCCATCCCTGGGGGCTGTTATATACTAGTTATGTATATAATGACCCTTAATCCTATAATTCCTTATTTCTCTGTATTTTGCTTAGCTTCTTCGACTCAGATTAAAATTAAATCAGTTCATTCCTAACATCCGCGCGTGACACTTTTTTAAAAAGTGGTTAAGCGAAATCCTCATAACAGTACGCAGGGCATTCCCTGCGATCGCCAACACTTTACGAGCGTCTATCAATGCTCGTAATTTTTGTTGAGGGGCGAGCTACTCTCGCTCCTCCCAGCCCGGTGACGCTGTCAAGACCAGCCCAGGTCAGCAGCAGCAGTAATAAAGTACATTCGAAAAAAAGTTATATTGAAAAGACATTGGAGCAGATTTTCGGCATTCCCGATGATGGCTCAGAAGACGGATCTGAATCTGATAAGGCAGAAGAGTTCAACGTGAATACAATACAACGGTTACTTGAATCAGATGACGATTCAAGTAACCTGTTACAAAATTCTCCTGCTCATTTGAATTCTACCTCTAATAATAGTTTAAGAGTCAGGTACAATAGCACTATGTTCACAATTGGCTAACTCGCAGCCAGAAGAGTCTTTGATAGTACAATCATCATCACCCTTAGAACAAGAATTGACTGATGAATCTGAATGTGAAGATGTGTCATGGGGGAAGGATTTCTGGACATGCAGGCCAGATCCCGATGAATTTGATAAGGTGACAATAAAATCTCGGTATTTATTGAATAGGAGAGCACGTCCAGTAGCGCATTTCAAAAAGTTTTCTAAGTGATGAAGTCTTCGATTTGATTGTTACTCAGACAAACTTGTAGGCGGAGCAGCAAAATATAAAAAATTGGCAGCCTGTTGACAAACAGGAAATTAATGCTTTTTTGGGCATTCTCATTATAATGGGTTATCATATTCTTCCACATATCAATTTATATTGGTCATCGGATCCTGGATTTCGTGTGAATAAAATAGCTGAAGTTATGCCAGTAAAGCGCTTCAAAAAAATTTTAGAGACTGAACGATAACACTCCGTTACCCACTTTCTGCCGAATTCTGGAGGCATTGCGTGTTGAGTGGTAGAACTCAACGCCGCGCTTAATCTCGACACCAGAGCGAAGAAATGGAAATATAAATTTAAGTAAATATTTCATCTCCTCGAGTGGGGATCGAACCCACAACCAGTCGGTTTTACAGTCACACCTCGTGCCGCTGCGCTACGACTGATATTTAACAATTTCAAAATTTGGCGGCATACAAAGAAAATTTGGCGACACACAAAGACAAATTATTTACTACAACACACTGCATAAATAGTTTATGACAAAAAAATTAAATATATGAATTTATTTTTTTGTGCATTTAAATATATATTCAGGTTAAAAATATTTTTCTTTTTAAATGATACAATTTAATTATATTAACATTACTATATATTTGCAAAATTTGGCGGCACATAAAAGTGCCGCGGCACAGTGGTTGAGAATCACTGGTCTAGGTTCTAAAGTCGTAAAGAAATTGTCAAGTAAATTAGCACAAGAAGATTTCAAGACTCATGTTACATTCGATAACTTTTTTTGCGACTTTTCTCTCATGCAGTACTTGTAAGAAAAAATATTTATGCCACTGGAACACTAAGAAGAAATAGAGCAATTTTACATAACATAATAAAAAACAACACAAATAGAAACGGCAGAAACAAGAGCCTAAAGTTGAAAAAAGGTGAGTTCAAGTGGAGAACTAAACAAGATGTAGCATCTACTGTGTGGCAAGATACTAAGGAGGTTTTATTGTTGACAACTGCATTTCATCCTAAAGTAGAAATAACTTCTGTACAAAGAACGCAAAAAAATGGCACCAGGGAGGCTGTACATTGTCCTAGGGTTGTGAAAGAATACACCAAAAGAATGGGCGGTGTCGACCGTTTCGACCAAGTGAAGGAGACATATGCCGTCGGAAGGAGAAGTAAACGCTGGTGAAAGATTACTCAAAATAGATTATTTATTTTTAGATTAAGTTGATTTATAGGCCCCTACAAATATGTAAGCATAAATTTAGTACTTAACGCATAGTGTTGCCAATTGTCTACATAAATATTCTTTCATAATAAATACCAATTTTTTTATACCAGATTTTTTTCATTATTTTTTATGTTATATGTACCTAAACACCTACCAGGAAACATTTTCCAGGCTGCAATAAAAAACCATGCATTTAAGGAGGGTTAAATGGTTTGGGACTGGTACACCCACCCTATTGCCTTCTTGGCTTGGGTGCATAGACACAGTGAAAACCTGCCATCCACTAGTGTTGAATCTTACTGAAAGAATTCTAAATTCTCAACAGTGGGTACAGAACTTAAATTTATTAATGCATAAGATATGGCTATCATAGTAAGCCAAGATGCAGTCAAAACAGAGAGCTGAGTCAGAAAAGCAATTTTTTTATTGTGTTCGTAACACAATAAAGAAGTTGGTAACACAGACAATCAACTGATGAAGACCCCACAAAAGTTCATCTGCTATTTACTAATAATAAAATAATACTGTAACCTACCTTTGTGTGAGCATGCAGTCAAGCAACCAGGGAATACAAACTGTGTAAAGAAGCAACATTAGCTAACTTGCATCAATGTTATTGTCCTTTGTAGTAAGAGCTGCTGTATGCTCAAATTACAACTTAAAAAGCTTAAGAAGCTGGATAATGCAAAACATTTGTTGGTTTTCTGAAAAGTTTATTAGCAGCATCTAAAGTGCAGAACACAGATGCCATAATAAGATGCTGACAGTTGGAGGTTGAGGTAATACTAAAAGTATTACCTCAATCTCCAACTTAGTGATACAAGTTAAAAAAAACACTGATTTTAAGAAATCAAATCCCCTATTATTAAAGTAAATTATGACAAAGAAATGTGTGAAAGATTAATTGATATATGTAAAATTTTTTGGTGTAATACAATTCTCCCTGTGACTATTTAAATGAAAATTAGAAATATAACTAAAATTGAGTAACTCTACATTTTTATAAAAAAGGAAATTGTAAATTTAATTAACCACACATGCATGAAGAAGTTCTATATCAAATTCTCTTAATTTATTAATGACATGTTCCACATTAATTCTCAATGCAGTTGCCTGTGATGCAGTCAACCTTGTTACCTGCTGTACTTCTTCTCTTCTTCCAAATTGTAAGGCTAATATACTGAAAGACTCATTTAATTCTATTTTCTTCAAAGTAATTAAAATATCTACTATGGGTATGTTTACATTTAATAGTTTTATTAAGTAGGAGGAACACTGTGGTACACCTATCAATATTTTAGGTTCCTTTTCAATAGATATTAACATAGAAGGCTAGAATTAGAAGCTGTCGAATTGTTGAAAATTGTTCATGTATAATGTTTTAAGAAAAAGTATTTATCTTAAAATACCGTACATGCTTACCAAGTACAAAACAAACAAAAAGAAAAAATAACATTTTCATAAGAAAATAAACATATTATAGCATAAACATAGCTCATTTATAACTAAGCAACGGGCAAAATCGGGCAAGATCTAAGTAAAAAACAAAAAACCTAACACAGTCCATACGAAACTTTTTACTTGGCAATCTTGCTAACGCTATGATTATCATAGTACCTAAGACATTAAAAAACCTAACCATAAATAAGACATTAAAAAAAATTATGCAAGATACTTCTCCTAAAATTGTTATATTTAACCAAAGAATAACGTTTACGTCTTTTTTAAAACTAGCGTATAAAGCTGAAAAACTCTGGATATAAGCTTGGACATTATAATGCACGTTTATTGAAGTGACATTTATAAACCACAGAACACATATACCCAAAGGGACCCTACCCTTTGAAAGGGTATAACTATAAACTATTTAATTAAAAAAAACGACGAGGACAGTGTACTAGGTGAGATATGCGGAGAGCATAGGCTCATAGGTTTTACGCTCCGTTCCCTCTGACTACCCCGTGAGGAAGAAAGCGAGACGTTAAAAAGTAAGAATAATGAAAAAAATAAATAAAAAAAACTTAAGAATATTAAAAGGAACTAAAAAATTTCGAACTAAAAAATTCATAAAGTATACATAAAGCTAATTATTTATTATATGTATATATTTTTGTAACATTACGTTCTTTTTACCTATGTTTTTAGCTGTTGTTTAAAGCTCTGTTAAATGTGCTGATCTCACTTAATAATTTAATGTACTGCTTCAGAAACAGCCTTAAATGTTAAATTATTGATTTGGGTAAGGATTCATAATATTCTTTGTAAAATAACTGTAATGTTTGCATATTAACTCCTGTACAGTTTTTAAATTAGTTACACATATTATTAGCTAAATGTACAATTGATAAATATGTAGTTATTACAGAGTATACGTAGAGAGGATGTTTTTAGGAATTTTTATATAGATTTATTTCAAACGAACGAACGAACCAAAAAATCTATGTATTTGCTTGATATCTCTTTGAAGATCAAATCGTTCTTTATCTCTGTGTTGAATTAATTACGATTTAAACTTAACTGTTATGATTTATGAAGGTAATCTCCACTAACAATTCAATTTTGTTTGCTTTATTGTATTAAATATTGTGTAATACTGCTTCAAAAATATATATTTTTATCAACAGTCATAAAACTAATACATTTTGAATGTCATTCTTTAGCCAGGAGTCTTACCAGCGCGATTGCTATATGCTATAACATTCGCAGACAAACTTATGCCTTGAGTTCATTCAAAGGACGATAACGTTTTTTTTAATGAACCGATTTTGATGAGCTAAACTTTAGTAGTTAAGTTGAGTTAAAACAAAGCTATTGGTGAAACTTTTAAGTAAATCGGTTCAGTACTTTCAGAGAAAAATGTGGACATACATATCGACAGACAGACAGACAAGAAATTTAAAAAAATCTTTTTGCTTTCTATTATTCTTTTTAAGTGTCCCTCTATCCATTTCAGTCAAAATTACTAAATGTACAGACAAAATATTTTTACTGTCTTATTATATATAGAGATTATATATTTTTTTCTGACGCTATTTTTAAGTCATTGTGATCTATTTGTATTTTGTATGTGTTTGAAAGTTAAATTTTACAGTGGATCATCTATACATATCTTATGACAATATTCTTATCATCCCCTATCACGATAAGGGAGTATGTCTACTGTCACCTCTTTCAATCCAAATATTATAAAATTATACAAATCCAAAGATTTTCATAAATATAAAATCATAGATTTTCATAAATTTAAATTTAAAACGTAACTGTAATTACCAATGGACTACACTTATTCCTGATAAATAAAAGATTAATAAAAACAGTATTTTATAACTTAATCCGACGTTTTTATATACAAAAATGTCCGTTGTTGTTAGTTTTTATACAACTCTTATTGTGCAAAAAACACAACAGTTTAAGCGATGACGTTATAATATATTTTATTTTAATTTCTTCTGACTTAGCAATACATTATCAACCTTTATACTGAAAGTTTTGTTCAATTTTCTATTATAAAATCAATTGTCATGTTAACGTCAAAGTCACGCTGACAAAATTGGCGGGACGGAAAGTGTTAGCGTCTTCACTGAAAGAGTTTTGCGGTGTTTTGTAAATAATGGTTCAATAAAACAATTTTAAGCTTTAAATATGGTTGGCCAAAAGTTTTTTGTGTATGGTGGTGAGAGATGGCGTGAAATCAACCTTTCAACGGGGCGAGTTGCTGGATGGGGTGCAGTTGAATATCTGAGTGTAAGACGCGGGAGGCTAGAACTAGCTCGGAGGAATGCAGTGTTACGTGGCTTAAAGGCATTAGCTGCTGGAAAACCAACGTCTGTACATGATGGCCCACAACTTTCTCAAATAAGGTAAATTTCTAAGGACAATAACAATGTCATGCAAAAATGTTTATGAACAACCGTATTTATATGTATTAAAAGCTCTATAAGCCTCTGTATTCCAAGTTTTTATTTTTATTACTATTCAACAAACCAACTTTCTTGGTGAAGTGTAGTTTAAAAGCCAAATTAAATAAAAGAAATATTAAAATTTATCTATCTTATACTATCAGACAGCAAACCAAATATAATAGTCCATTACAAGCTGGAAATACACTATCTTGCATATCTTGAAAATATAATAAATCCTGTCAATCAGTAAGAAATTGATGAAAAAATTTTGAGTTTGAATTTTATTCAGTGTAAACACAGAACTCTCCACTCATATAGATCTCCGATTCTTTTGTTGTTAAAGTCAAGAGCAATATATATATATATATAAAATTCTTTTTTTAAAACATTAATTTTGTTTGTTGTTTGAGGTCAAATGTGGCACAGGGGCACAAATTCGAACTGTAAATGCGACTGGGTTTGGGTTGAATCCCCACTTAAATTCTGCCACTTGACATGCATTGCCTCCACAATACAATGTAAAGCTGATGACTAATTATTATATTGTACTTATTAGAGGAATTTACAAATTATAATTTCCACTTCTTTAATTTACTTGAGCTTAAAATTTTACAATTTGAAGTGAAATAAATAGTTATTTTATATAGAATAAAATTACTTTGCATTTTTGTTATAGAAATATAAAGACAAAAAATGTTGGAGAACCAAAACCAATCAACAATGAGTGTCAACATCATCAATGTTGCTGTCAACATATCATTCAGTAAGTAATTAAAATAATCATTCATTATTTTCAGCTTCATTCTGTATTCGCACATAGCAAGGTAGACAGAGGGAATCTAGTGTTAAGAATTTGTCTCCTTTCCTACTAAGCCACTATCATTCCCCAATTACTGCTAAATTCTGAAAGAATTGCATGTTGAGTGGTGGAACTTAACAACAATCATCATCATCATGATCAACAAAGAAATAAAAAATATCAAATATTTATTTTCTCTGAATGGGAATCAAACCGACATCGACAACCTGTTGCATTTACAGTTACATGCTTGTACCCCTGCACTATGAAAGGCCAAAAATTAATAAAAAAATGTTTCTTAAAAAAATTAAAGACACTTTCAACAAAATACATTAATAAGACAAATGTAATAAGCACAAACTCTATATATTTACTAGTTGTCATTCCAAGGTTCCCTAAGCCGTCTTCCAATTCTATCATCAGACCAACCTTGATAATTGCCAAGTTTCGTGATGATATGTACAATAAGTAGAAGTGTGTGTAACTTAGAGTTTCTTAGATTTTATTACATAGTTACATAATTACAGTTGAGGCCAGTCGTGGCGCAGGGGCACAAAGTGTGACTGTAAAACTGACTGGTTGTGGGTCCGATCCCCACTCGAGGAGATGAAACATTTACTTAAATTTATATTTCCGTTTCTTCGCTCTGGTGTCGAAGACAAGCGCGGCGTAGACTTCTGCTACTCAACACGCAATGCCTGCAGAATTCGGCATGCTAAAAGAAAAAAATATAAATACATCAGGTTCAATGTAATATCACTTGATTTATATTCAATTCCAATCACAATCGACTCTGTCGTCGGCTAAGAGGTGCCCTTTTCTCATATCGCTATAGAAAGATAAAGTTTCTTTTTCTTGTGACTTTTTGGTAGGAGCATAAGCTTGTATAATTGATAGGTATGTATCTTCCATCTTAAGTTATAATAGTGCTACTATTTCCGGTTTAACTGTAAAGTTTTATATCATTTTTTTCAATGTCTTCCTTATCAGAAATCCCACTCCATTTAGTCTTTGCTACGTAGGACAGACAAAAGTGTCTGTCTTACGTAGCAAAGGATATAGTTTTCGTCTTCAACTATGTTACAGCAAATTTTTCGGTACTTCACTTAATCCTACTTATCGTGGTTTATTTTATTTATTCTAGAGCACTGATTTATTAGTTCAAGTATCAACTACAGAGTGCTATGGATCTCACATTATATTGAAGTGCAGATCTTGAGTCTTCATTGGTTTTTCTGACATTTTATTTGTTCTATTAGCCATTGGTTTGGCTTGGTGATTCTTGAGTTATCTGTTGTTTAGGTTTTCTGGTTTTTGCAATGATTTTGATTTGTATATTATATGTGGTATTTGATGTATTCTTATCGCTGAAGGGTTGCGGTCGTATTTCCTGTCGGTGACCGCTGACCGGCTTATTCTGCTTGTTGTCTCAATGGATTTGTTGCATATCCGGGAGTTCTGTTTTAGTTGCTATTGTTTCCTTGTGCCAGGAAGGGAATTAATCCTTGGGCGGCTCATAAAATTAAAGGCATTAATGAAAATCTTGAGTGAAGACACAAAACAACTAATCTGACAGCGCACAGAACTTCTGGTTAAGAGGAATAAAAACAAGCACTGTTTTGTGCCGTGTAATCCCGGCCTAGTATTCTTAAGCATTCTGGTACTGGTGGTGTCGTAAGAGGCGACTAAAGTACGTGTGGTAGAGTCACGTCGCCAGCAATGGCAAAACGCATGGGCAGACTCGACCGGATCATTACCACCCCCGGCATTTAAAACCGACGTTAAGTAGTGGCCTTATGCCACTGCGTTTCGCATCAGGTAATGCCGGGCTCTGGAGCCCAACTCACCTTACAGGCAGGCAACGCACCTGTAGCTCTTCTGGTGTTACATGGGGTCGTGGGCGGCGGTGATCACTTAACATCAGGTGACCCGAACGCTCGTTTGCCTTGTTTTTTCCATAAAAAAAGCACCATAAATATAAACTAAGCGACCTATTTAAAAGAGTCAAAAAATCTTTAAAGAAGGTCTACAGTGAGAACAAGAAACAAATAAATTCAGAAGCACTAAAAGAGCCTTAAAAGAACTAAGACTTAACAGAACCTGGATACATAAACTAGAGGGAGAGAAAAGAAAACGAAGCCATAAAATTAGGTGCACCAGCACTACTTCATGATTTGACAAACTTATTCAATAGGATTTTGGATTCGGAAACTGTACCAAAGCAATGGTGCTCATCAAATATTATATTGCTGTATAAAAAAGGGAACCCATTAGACATAGAAATTACAGGCCAATTAGTCTACTAGCAAGTTCTACAAATGATTTACAAACTATTTTCTGCCATACTACTGAAAAGAGTATCAAACACAATCGGGGTGTCACCATCAAGAGAACAAGTTGGATTTCGAGCAGGTTTCAGCACGACTTACCACATTAAAGCATTAAACCAGATCAGAAAAATACACAGAGTTCAATAGAATGTGGCCTTTATTGATTACAACAAAGCATTTGGCAGCATCAGCCACAGCTCAATATGGAATGCATTGAGTCATATTAGTATAAAAAACATGTACGCAAACACAGACCAGCAAAGTTAGACCAGCAGAGACAGAGACAGAAATAGATAGAGGAGTGCGTCAAGGAGATTTTTTATCACCAAAGATCTTCATTGCTGTCCTAGAAAGCATATTAAGAAATTTAAAGTGGGGTAAAAGAGCATTAGACTTGGATCTCAGATTTGCAGACGACAGTTTTTATTACTGATAAAGCAAGTTAACTAAATGAGATGATAAGTCAGCTAGACGAAGAAAGTTCAAAAGTGGGTCTATATGTGAATGCAACATAAGAAAACACCAACCAACATAAGGGGCAAAAATATAGAATATGTTGATCATTATGTTTATTTAGTTACTAGGGAAATAGATCTCTTTCAAGAAAAACAATAGCGAAGAAGAAGTAAAATAAACTGAAAAAAAATTGGGATATTTGGGCTAACCTGAAAAAGATTGACATTGATACATGTCTTTTACCTAGTTTACTGTATGGCTGCTAAACATGGACTCTAAACAATAAAGAAAAAATAATATAAGAGCGACTCAAAGGGCGATGGAAAGGAGTATACCGAACATAAAGAAAATTGAAAAAATACAATATGAATTGAAAAGGACAAACGTAAAAGACGCGCTTACCCAGGCTCTCAGACTGAAATGGCGATGGGTCGGTCACATCGCTCGCTTTAAAGATAACGGTAGTATAAAGATAGACAGATTCTACTAGCTAAAGTTGGCCGACCATACAAAATATGGTTATCTGATATAATTGAGGTAGCAGGGGAAGAATGGCTAAAAAAGGCTCAGAACAGAGTTGAATGGAACAAGTTGGAGGAAGCCTACACCAAAGAGGGAAATAAATAACATTAACACTGCTTACAACATTTGAAATGTAAATTAAGATTTGGAATAAAGATCTTTATTTATATATAATTAAGATTTGGAATATTATTATTATTATATTCAATTCCAATAATCCAACAACAATGTCAAAATCACTTTCTTTTTGGGCTATTTACCTCATTTTTAATACAATGTTACACTCTAAGTATCACTATCACTTGCAATAACAACATCTTTCTCGTTCTTCTTCTACCTGGCATTAGTCCCGGCTTTTGCCAGGGTCTGCCTTCCTACTCAACCTACTCCACTTTGCACGGTCTTTAGCGTCCTCGGTGGTTAGACCATTGGCCAGTAACGTGACCAAACCATCTCAGGCGACGCTCTTGGAGCTTATCCGCTACGTCACGGACTCCAAGACTACCTCGAATGAATGTGTTGCGTATGCGGTCAGACCGCGTTACGCCGCACATCCACCGCAGCATCTTCATTTCCGTGACGTGAAGCTCCTGAGTGTGCCGAGATAGTGCTGGCCGATGATGCTCTTGTATATCAGACCCTTGAGTTTGGGCGGTATCCTGCGACCGCAGACCACACCAGTGACCTCCCGCCATTTGGCCCAAGCAGCGTTTATCCGGCTATAGACATCGTGATCGATGCCTCCAGACTCGTGCATAATGGATCCAAGGTACCCGAACTTTTCCGACTTAACGGCTGGTTCAGGACCTATAAGGATAGTGCTCGAGTCCGGGCTCCCGCAGGCCATGTACTCGGTCTTCGACACATTAAGTTTAAGACCGCCGTTCTCAAGCGTACGCTCCAGCATCAGTCGGTTCTCATCAATGAGTGCTATATCATCGGCATACATCAGCCATGGAGGCTGGTCTTGGATGTGAGCCGAGACAGTATCGAGCACCACATTGAATAAGAACGGACTAAGAGCCGAGCCCTGGTGAACCCCTACTGTAATGTGGAAGGGTTTAGTGTCGCCAACAGCAGTCCTAACCATAGAAGCGGAATCTCTGATAATCTCAATATAGGCCTCAGGAATCTCTTTGGATCGCAATGCCCACCAGATGCACTGACGAGGCACACAGTCAAAGGCCTTCTGCAGATCTAAAAAGGCCACATGCAGAGCTCTCCTTTTTTCCCTGTATGCCTCCATCAATGTTCTGAGGGCGAAAACGGCGTCCATAGTGCCCGATCCTGGCTGAAATCCATATTGAGACTTAGAGATAGTACACTCGCGGCGGAGCCTGAGGTCGATCATGCGTTCGAAGAGCTTCATGGTATGACTCATAAGCTTAATGCCCCTATAACTACCACAATCTTGAACACTGCCCCTTCCCTTGTAAATAGGCGTAATAAAGCTAAGCTAAGATATGGTTAAAAAGGACAGTAAGCATGAGCACACCAAGAGAGCTCAACGATTTCCACGCTTCGATCGGAATGTCGTCAGGTCCCACCGCTTTTCCGTTCTTCATGCGTCGAAGGCAATTACGAGTTTCGTCAAGGGTTAACATCTTTCTCGTTATTAAAGAAAAAACAAAAGTTGTCAAACTGCAAAATCAGTAAGAACTGCAATTGTGTACATTCTAGTGTTATTATGTTATTTTTTATGGTATATTATGGTAACTATTGGGCTTGTTTATTTTCTTTTTAGATTGATGCAGTCGGGGTTTTTGTATTTACAAATATTTTTGTCATTCTTTCTTCACTCATTCGCTCAATGTGCCCAAACAACCTGTGCACTTTCTTTTTCATTTTCACTGTGACGTCGTCGCTAGCCTACGGTTCTGCCAGCTTGCTTGTGTTGTGTTGCGCCGTTTATTTTTTGTGATATGTAAAGACATATCCTTGTAGTCTAATATTCTATTATTAATTGAACACATTGTTGCTACTCTTATGATTAAATATGTAAATTATTTTCAGTTCTCCGATCTGGTAGTAAGCGGCAAGTTTAAAGCGGCATAAGGTCCGCCACTCTTAGAGCCACCCTGTTATATAAGGATTAAGGCGTAATATTAAGCTCACCCTTGTATTTTTAACTAACATTTTCCTTCATAATAATAAAAGTAAAATATATTTTTTTACTTACTGCAGTAAACTATTCCAATAATTAACTACAATATAAATACTTATTTAAAAAAAGTATAAATTTTTTTACATAGTGGGACTCGAACGCGCGCCTCCTGGAAACCGACCAGCGCTCTGACTACTAAGCCATACGTTCTCATCTAGCTACGTCGAAATTTTCCATAATAATTATTCTTATTATATTACAGGGCAAATACAGATGCTAACTTTAATAACATACTTAAGCCTATAACTAGTACTATAGCAGTTCAATGTTCTATAACTGACAAAAATACTTCACACAAAGTCACTGAATCTACAATAAATGACAAATTAAACCACTCTATTATAAAAAAAACAAACTCCACAAATAATGCAAATAAATCCGATAAAAGTACCGAAAAATCAGTCAAACGTAAAAGATCATCGAGCGAGAGTAGTGATGTGTTTAACACAACAGATTCACAAAAAATCAATAATAATGGAAAATTAGCTACATCATTAACTCAACGTGTTAAATCATCTAAAACACAAGAGCCCTGTAAAGAATTGTTAATAAGTGAAGAAGATATAATATTGATAAGAACATTTGTTGAACACGATGCTGATAACGTATTTGGTATTGATTTAGAACGTTTTGACAGCGACGATCTTTACAAATGTCTTGTTTTCTACAAACTTAATCCTTTAGTTAACGTGGAAAGATCTAAAGAAATTACTGAACTAGTTAAAAAGAAAAGCGTGTTGACTGAATCTTTTAAAGATTTCATGAAAAATTTAGGCCTCCAAAGTGTAGAAGAAGCGAGTCAAGTTAGCAGTGGTAAATATAGAATGCGTGCGAGGCGGAAACGAGTGAAAAATACAACAAATGAAAATGAATTTGACAAAGAGAATATAAAGAAAGATGTCATTTGGAAGAAAACTACAAAATCTAACGGTGTCTTGGGTGAAAGAAGCAGTCAAGCTATCCTAAGGGATGAAAAATCTGGAAAGTTTCTATCAACTTCAGGCTTGGTTAAAGGAAGTAAATCACGACCAATGTCAAAGAAAAGAAATGAAATAACAAAAAATGATTTAACCAAACAAAATGATTTAGAAAAGGATAAGAATGCAATGATAAATAAAAATGAGAACACAAATGAATTGGCAAATAAAATTGAAGAAATGAAAAAAAATGATTTAAAAAAAAATAATAAACTGGCAAAAAAGAACAAATCGTTAAGACAAAATGATTCACCAAAAAAACGTAAAGAAAAAAATGAAAATGAATTAATGAAACAAAAGGGAACCGAAATACAAAATAGAACTACAGATAAAAGTATCAAAGAAAAAACTGTTGACCAACAAAAAGTTAGTGATAAAGTTATATCTAATGAATTAAATAACAAAGAGTCACAAAATGATAGTGACTCAGTGTTAGTGAGCAGTGATAGTGACCAACAGAGTGATAAGAGAAAGAAAGCAAAAATGCCACGTCTAGCTGTCGTGACTGCGAAACGGTAAGTCTAAACCTGATTTATTACTACAATTTAAGATTTTTTAATAAAATACGAAACATTTAAATAGTTATTAAATATAAATTTATATATAGTTTTAAATGTTATTGTTACTTTTCTTGATACAACCCAATGAGTCACACCAAGGTTTTTTGTTATCACCGTTCCTATCTTCAAAAATGAATTGATGAGAAGAATGACTATAATAAATCTAGCTAAGCGTGTGACGTCATAATGCATCTAGCCAGTAGGCGCTTGCATACTTTAGCTCGTTTAGCTCTCGCGGTTTCGTTATAAATTCAAGTGTTTATTATAGTAAATAAATAATGAGATTATTATTCAGAGGGTGTCCAGACTAATATCTATTCGATATTTGTTTGTGGGCACACGGGTACGCGACTCCGGATTCTTGAGCTGCCACTGTTCATATGAGTGGTGTCCTCATGGTGGTGTTTTCATCTCTTACTTTACTGTTCTTTTACCTATCTTCTCTCTAATTTACCTGCCATATTTTGTTTTGGAGGTCAGATGGCAGTCGCTCCATTGAAAAAACGCAATCCGCCACAAAAATGGAAAGAAAAACCATGAGACTGTGTATGGCCAGGGCGTCGCCGCAAAACTATGTGCAGGCACATCGCCCTACTCCTGCTACTAGTGGGTAAGGGCTACCGTGTCAAGTAAGGGCACGGCTAAAGACGCTAGTCCCCAGACGGAAACTCCGCTTTGCTACGTGAAATATTGGCTCTAATCGGATGATACAGAGACTTGCAGATGTCGGGTCCAGTGTGCTTTCCTCCAGGAAACTCGCTGGAAAGGCACTAAGTCCCGTAACATCGGACAGGGTTACCGGCTTATATACACTGGGTCTGGACATTCCGGGAGCAGAATGAAGAGGGGCTACTTGCTGTACCGTCTACCGAAGTTGTCTTAGAGGACTTGAACTGTCACGTCGGTAAGGCTGCTGAGCCGTATGAACATGTTCACGGAGGTTTTGGACATGGTCTTCGCAATACAGAGGAAGAAAATATTCTGAGAACCTGTATTGCGTCTGATCGGGCCGTCGTGAATACGTTCTTCCAAAAGAATTCTCAGCACCTTATCACTCATAAGAGCGGGTCTCATTCAACTCAAATTAACTACTTATTGACCAGACGGTGTCATAGGTAGGGTAATTAACTGTAAAGTCATTCCAGGCGAAACCCTGACGGCCCAACATCGTCATGGACTTTAGCATCACTCCGAAGAAGAAAGCAGATCAAGTGTGGTGGGTGGACGTGTCATTGACATGGAGAAATTGGTGGTGGTGAAATGACAAAGTGAAGGAGGTGACCCGTGAAAAGAAGGATGCCTTTAAGAAGTGGCAGCAATCCAACGCATAGTAGCTAAACGTGCCTGTAAAAGAGCTTTGGCCAGAGCCACACCATTATAAGATAAACTTGAAACTGTGGAGGGTCAGAAGCTCATTTACAAACTGGTCCGTTTCCGGGATAAAATGACGCAAGATATCGCGACATGTCTGTGCGTCAGAGATTCCCAGGGCACGCTGCTTTGTAGTCATACCTCTGTGAAGGAGAGGTGGAGAAGCTACTTCCAGGAGTTGCTAAACACTCAGCATCTATTCAGCCTTCATCACGACCCACCGCCTGCCTACCCTCGAATTTATTGCCACAATAACCCTTGACGAAACTCGTAATTGCCTTCGACGGATAAAGGACGGAAAAGCGGTGAGATCTGACAAATTCCGATCGAAGCGTAGAAATCGCTGGATTCTCTTGGCGTGCTCATGCTTACTGTACTTTTTAACCTTATCTTGAACACTGGAAAGATGCCACACCATGGGCGGCTTAGCTTCATTACCCCTATTTACAAGGGATGCGGCAGAGCTCTTCGAGCGCATGATCGACCTCAGGCTCTGCCGAGAGTATACTGTCTCTGAGTCTTAATATAGATTTCAGCCAGGATCGTGCACTATGGATGCCATTTTCGCCCTCAGAAAAAAAGTAGAGCTCTGCATGTGGCCTTTTTAGATCTGCAGAAAGCTTTTGACTGTGGGCCTCGTCAGTGTACCTGATGGGCATTTCGACCCAAAGGCATCCCGGAGTCCTATATTGAGATTATCAGAGATATGTACCACGATTCCGCTTCTATAGTTAGGACTAGACTAGGATGCTGTCCGGACGCTTCCAGATTATAGTATGGGTTCACTGGTGCTCGGCTCTTAGTTCGTTCTTATTTAATGTAGTGCTCGACACTGTCTCGGCCCACATCCACGATCAGCCCCCATGGCCAGATAAGCGCTGTCTGGGCCAAATGGCGGGAGGTCATTGGTATTGTATGCGGCCGCAGAATACCGCCCAAGCTCAGGGGGCTGATATACAAGAGCATCATTCGACCGGTTCTTTTATACGGCAGCGAATATTAGCCAGCACTATCTCGGCACACTCAGGAGCATTACGTCACGGAAATTAAGATGCTGTGGTGATTGTGCGGCGAAACGCGGTTTGACCACATATGCTACGTAACACATTCATTCGAGGTAGTCTTGGGGTCTGAAGAAGTAAATAAATAATGATTTAGAAATATTATATAGTTCCTAGGGGCCATACGTGGCGCAAGGGGCACAAGCGTGAGAATATAAAGTAAAAAAAATCCATTAATCTTTGTTTCGAATCCGTTATCGAATTTGAAACACTGTATATGTGAATTCAAACCGACTTTAATATAAATAATTTTAGGCTGGATCCCCACTCGAAAGAACTTAAGGGGTGGCATTGATTATTGTCACTTAATTCTATATGGGCGGAGCAGTAGTAATAAGAGAATGTCTTAACCTCGTTTTGCCTCCTAGATACTCTGGGGACAAGTCTTGGAAATTAGCGGCTGTAGAATTCGGCTAGCAATTCATACTCGAAATTTATTTACCACCAACACATCAAAATTTAATTATAACAGTTACTGCATTTAATGCGCGTACTCGTATAAATAATAACTGTTTTTGTCTCATCAAAATTTTGCTGTAGCGATGATATTCCTGACCAATTGGGTCAGGATTTCTTAAATTACAGCGTGGTAAAGTCTCACCTCTTTTGTAAATTTGCGTTTATTCGCCGAGTTTCTGGGTGACGTCACATAGCTTATATTATGTCCGACTACGGGTGATACGAATATAAGGG
>DWMY01000992.1:0-17342 GCA_018249775.1 Heliconius hecalesia formosus | reverse complement strand
TTGTTTACTTTTTAACTTTTTGTGTAGCGGGTTTTAATGATCAATTATTAATTGACAGAACTATTAAATCTTTAAACAACCAATGACTAACTAAAACATAATATAAGAGTGGCTACATTCGTATCTACATTCAAGTGCACCTGTCCTGCCCATTCCAAGCTGGACGGGAGGGACTCCTCTATATAGAACTCGGGGTGGAGGAACTCGGGTCGCACCTCGGTCACGGTGGCGACGGCGGTGGTGGCCGGCGCGCACGTGGTCGATGTGTCCACCTTCTCTGTAGGCTTGGAGGCGCTCTGTCTGCTTAGCTTCTCGAAATCCGTATCGGATTCGAAATCCCTGATGAGTATAAAGAAACGTTTTAACAATGGTGATTTTTTTTGCTTCACGCTGTATTCTGAACATAGCAGATAAGCAGAAGGAACCTAGTAAAGATACTCTGTTCCCTATTAAGACACTTCCGTTCAGCACTTTCCAGATTTTTTTTGCCACTTGGCAGATGTTAAGAAGCGGAACTCAACACCACGCTTCTCCCTGACACCATAGCGATGAAATTAAAATAATAAATATTTCATTCCCCTGAGTGGTTATAATACAAGTGTACTACAACAAAAAATATACAGATACAGCACCAATTTTGTAATAATTATTAATGCTTTTGATTTTATCTTTTATTAAAATGAATAACTTAAAAGTAAAACTATTTTAACCGGATTAATCGCGTATATTTTGTTTGTTTATACATTTTTGGAAACCCGACGTTTCGAACACTTTGCAGTAGTCCGTGGTCACGGGTAGACGGGTAATCGTGAAAATCAAAGAACTTATTAACTTAAAAGTACTTAACAGATAACCAGAAGTGCTATTAAAGAAATAAATTTAGACATTGAAAATGCTTACCTTCCGAAATCAACTTGCACATTTACGTCTCTGTCATAATGTTCTGATGCACTAAGCCTGCAACAAGAAAAATAATTAAATTATTAATAAGACCAGTCGTGGCGCAGCGGCACGAAATGTGACTGTAAAACCGACTGGTTGTGGGTTCGATCCCCACTCGAGGAGATGAAATATTTACTTAAATTTATATTTCCATTTCTTTGTTCTGGTATCGAGGCCAAGCCACTGAACACGCAATACCTCCATAATTCGGCAGAAAGCGGGGAACGGAGTGTCTTAACACTAGGTTCCCTCTGCCTACCCTGCTGTGTGCGGGAAACAGCGTGAAGCTGATTTATTTTATTTTTTTATTAATTTAACCATTCATATTATTTAAGAAACTTTAATCAATCAAAGTTAAAAAAGTTAGCCATTGATATCAATAAATCTTCGACAAATCAAAATAAATATTATTTGTGTTATTTGGCTATGGTGACAATACTAAGCGCGGCTTTGAGTTTTGCCATTCAACACACAATGACTGAGAAATTGGGCGGATAGTAGGCAACGGAGTGTCTTATCTTTTCTGTACGAGAAAAACTATTATTTTTTAATATAACCAAATTTTTAAACAAACCTCTGTTGGAAGAATTTGACAATATTATCCATATTGTATATCGGCGCATCGATAACCAAATCCGGAAACGATTTCGATACTAAAACAACGTCCTCAGAAGTAAGTTGTGGTAATTTTATATCAAATGCTTGAGGAGCTTGCGTTGCGAACGGCGGCGGTAAGTCCGTCATACCAGGGAACAGACTTTTGAGGAAGTGGTCGTCAAAATGACTGTTGAACTCTTGACGTCTCGTTACTTCCTCTTCGTGGATTTTGAACAGCTTTTGAGCGAGATCTGTTGCCCACTGTATAATAAAAATAAATCACTTTCAATAAGTAAAAATTAAAGGTATTATTAATAATTCCAGAATTTATACGTAATCCTGAAATTTGACATGTTTTATTATTCAACCTCTAGAACTCCACTCAAGGGAATATTTTATAAGCATTTAAAATATTTTGAGGGTAAAACGCTGCAGCTATCACATATATAACCTAATTAAGAATTACGCGTCGTTGAACAAGATACAGTCAATACCTTCAAATGCGCGTCAGAGAAGGTCCTGCGGCGCGCCACCTCGCGCGCGGCGCGCACGTAGGCGGCGGGCGCGCGGTGCAGCTGCGCCACGATGCCGAAGTAGCGCGCGAGCCGGTTGAAGCACTGGAACGACAGCATCGCGTGCGCGTCCTGCACCGACATCGAGTTCTCGATGGTGAGCACTGCCCTGTAACGATGCGTTATTGTTCATAAGGCTTAATCAATCGTTACATAAGATAAAAAAAATAAAAACTTAACTAAGGTATTTTTTTTTACTTTTTTGCTTCACGCTGTATCCTTATTAAATATCCTTATTAAATATTCTATTTCCCTCCGTGGGGAT
Organism: Heliconius hecalesia formosus; assembly: GCA_018249775.1. Classification (NCBI taxonomy): domain Eukaryota; kingdom Metazoa; phylum Arthropoda; class Insecta; order Lepidoptera; family Nymphalidae; genus Heliconius; species Heliconius hecalesia. Next base: position 14,966 of record DWMY01000992.1, on the reverse strand, counting down.
CAAACCTACAATCTCAATTACCATTCGGGAGAACGAAATATTAAATATTTTCATTAAATTTCTCTGGTAACAAGACAAAGCACGACATCGAGTACTGCCACTCAACAGGCAATATCTTGAAAATTCGCCAGAAAGTGGGGGACTGACTATCTTAATACTAGGTCTCCTCTACCCGCCCTGCTATATGCGAAGTACAGCATGAAGCTGGAAAAAAAATATTTATGATACTTACTCCAATCTAGCTTTTAATATATGTGACAATTCTTCCTTAGACTTGGCAATGCGTCTTCGAATGTCCACCAAGTTTTGATGTCCGTTGAGTAATTTCTCCAACTGCCTCCAGTGGGACTCGACTAACGTAGGTAGTACCGACGAGTCACATACCGAGTTGAGACGTTCACGAGACTGAAAAAATTAAAGTACTTTTTTTAGCTTCGAGCTGTATGCGGGATACCTATCTAACCCAGCAGGGGAACTTAGTATTAGTGCACTCTGATCTTCAAGCAAAGCCCAATTTTGGAGACATGTTAAGTCTACTAGACATGTACTAGTGTGAGAAAAAAAGATATTCATTCCTTTTGGTGGGAATCGAACTTAACCATTGCGTTTACAGCTATCGAGGGTTCCGTACAAAAATTGGAGGTATCAAAGTTTTTCTTAAATTCAAGCTTAGCTTAGCTAGGACCCTGTCATCTAAGATCTCACTTAAATTAGCAGCTTTAATACCAAATTTTCCCCCTTTTAAGGCTATTATTTTTTAGCATTTCAACTCAAATGTAGTTTCCAGATTTTTTTAGTGAACCTGTAGCTGCTAGCTACTAGCCTAGTCCTATTTATTTTGATTGTCCTTATACTGTCGAAATACGCGTACTTTGCGATATAAACGGCCATATCTTTTTTTAAGTAAATGTAGAAATACGATTTTTTCAGGAAATCAAGGGACTGCAGATCTGAGTATATAGTTAGAATTTCAACTCGATATCTCCGAGCGTTCTTGAGATAAAGGCTCTTGACAGACATACAGACAAACAGACGGACGGTGAGAATGAACTTATAAGGGTTCCGTTTTCCTTAAAAGGAAGGGAACCCTAAAAATTTACAAAAAAAGGGGCATCTAAAACAGTTTTACAGACTTTAGCAACAAATTTTATATAATGATACAACAATAATTTATATGTACCTGAATGAGTGAAGCGGCTTGATTATGCTGATCTCGTTCAGTTTTCTTGACATCGTTCAACAATTGATCCAGTCCGTATAAACGACCCTCTATACCTTTGATTTGCTTCAAGCCATGCATATTCGCGTACTCCAGTATACGGTATAGCTCTGCTTCACGCTCTTTCAAAGGTTCTGCGTCGATCTATTTCACAAATCATTAAAGAATAAGAAAGTAAGTAACACATGAAAAGAACCTACCAAAATAGGAACTTCATTTTAGAGTCTCGTGAAACAGAATAATATATATTCCATACATTGTTATTATTTATAATTTACTTAGAATAATTTTGCGGGGATATGAAGGCAATAAAATTATATTATATGTACAATAGCACTAATACGACCCATTTATAAGTCAAAGGGGGCCAGACTATTAGAATGTTCAGAGTACTTCAATGAATGATAAATAAAGAATTTCAAAATGTATTTCTATTAATGGTTATAAACCATATATAAGTGTAACATATGTCAGTATTCGTTAATCATATATTTATAAAAACCTAATTAAAATATGTTATTGTGCAAATACCCAGAGCTTGTCAAAAAACATTTCTCGCATAATCGTAAGAAATATATTCGAAAGATGCTGATTACTCATTTCGGACATTTCGATCCATCGAAGTGATCTACTGTTGACAATGCATTGTACTTACCAAAGCTAGTCCTTTCTGGCAATAATCTATAATATCCTGCAAGGAGGCTTTGTTCCCTTGCGCTAGGATCCAGTGTAGCAGTGTCGGATCATCCTTGCTCTCACAGGAAGGTGCTTTAAAAGTAACTCCCTCATCTGACTCCTCGATAACTTGGCCTTCAGATGAGGTTGCACCTTCGTTACTAGTTGATGCATTTTTTTGATCAAATACTGAAATTAAAAGAAAACATATTATAATTGTAAATTTAAGAATATGCCTTGAATAATTTTATAAATTAAATTTCATATAAAGAATTATTACAATTATTTATGTTTTAAATCATGTCAAACGTTTTGTCGTTGTTAGCAAAATAAAGTAAACAATAAGTCAGTATAAAATAGTTAGACAGTAACGATGTTCCTAGATCCGTCAATCTAATTAATTCTTGTATACATCATAATTTTATGTTTACAACATCCATTACTCATTAGTATAATACCTAGTTGTTTTTTTTTTATATTAATGCCATACGTAATAGACTCGTGTATATTGTAAACATTTTAAATTTACGTACAAATACTATTAAAGTTTCATTAGTATACCTATATATACTTATTTTTAAGTATGTTTAAACAACAAGAATCGTAACGAAAATGAATACTTGTTTTAGCATAAGTTAATTATAAAAACCGACTGGTGTGTCAAAAGTAACCAGTATTTCTAAGATTGTCGCCTTAGATTATGTAACGGTTTGTTAAATGTGTACATTATTTTCCATTTTTATATAACCGTTGTCGTTTATTTTGAGGACAGTAATACGGTCAAAAGTTCACTTTTGCGCATTATTCACTCAGTAAGAAAATAATCAGAAATATTAAAAATGCGCAACAATTTACAAGTAACTTGAAGGATGCCACGACGCGTTGACCGTACAATAAGTTAATTGTCAGTGGTCAGTACAGTACGGTTGACGAGTCGTAGCCATGGGCCACGGAATACACACGAAAGGGGGGGGAAGCCGGGTAGGCCGTGGTCACACTGTATATCGTCTAAAGTCATGTTTTACACTAAATTACGCTTTTTATTAAGTAATATTATGTTAAATAAGAAAGAAATATAGCTCAATCAGTAAGAATGAATGTAATAGCACAACATAAAACGTTATATTATTGTTACATACATATAGAGAAAAACCTGATATAATTAAACTTTGAGTATTACAAACAATTTACATTTACTTAATTATACCTCACGCTATTAAAAGGTGCATAAATTGAATGAAAATTCGTCTTTGGGCAGTTGAACGTAATACATTAGCATATCCAGTTACTTGAACGAGGAGTCATTGTCAATGACTATTTCCGCTTATTTCGTTATTGACTGTATTAAATAAAACAATTAAATAAGATACGAGTAAAGGTGTAGATTTAATATAAAATAGAAATGTTAACTTTAACACTGTTACTAAGAGTTTAATATGCATAATAAATATTATTGTAAAGTTTTGTCCTACCTAGTTAGGTACTATACTTGTTGATTTATTCAACATATTATTCTATGGACATGTCGGCAATGCTCGGCATGAATATAGGTACAGGCGTGTATATTATAATGCCACAATTTGAGCATAACCTTGTTAATCTCACATGTGCCTATAGATAAGACAGGGCTGGTATGCGGGGTCTCAAGCTTTTCGACTTTATTAACGAATCCCTTTAATCTGCGGCGTCGTCACCGTGGTCAAATAAAAACATCAATTACAAGTGGCCGAGGTCACTCTCACCACAGGTAAAGTAAGTTAAATAGAAACAATTATTGTTTAATATATGTGTATAAAGCCTTCCTCTACCCAGTTTAGGGTCAGATATAATATTTAAATTATTATAAAAAAATATAAAATAAGTTAATTCATTTTACAATACTGCTAATTTGGACAATAAAGAAAATTCAATATTTGATTACTCTTACCATCTTCATCTGATAACTTGAACACTCCAACTCCAAAATCAGCAGCTCTATTTTCTGAACTGCTTTCTAAAGGCTGATTAAGTCCGTAATGATGACCTTCAAAGTCAGTCTCTTCAAACACGTCAAAGGCGGAAAACCTATGGGCCTCTGCATTCAGCTGAAGTGCAGGCAGTATTGGAATCTTACCTAAAGATTCTAACACTTCATTTAATCTATAATAAATATATTATCATGACTGTAATATTACCATGTAAAAAGTATAACTGTATGTTTTAATTTGTGTTTCACATGTATATTGTTTTTATTAGCTTCATGCAGGTATCCTGCATATAAGATAGGCAGAGAGAACCTAGTGTTAAAACACTCAGTTTCTATCTTTTCACCAAATTTTCAACACATTGAGTGGCGGAGCTTCACTTATATAAAGTATAATTTAAAATAGAAGTAAAACTTACTTTTCCAATTGCTCTTTGTACTCATCCTTTTTCAGTCTATGTTTTCTAAAGGATTCTTTGAAACTTTTAGATCTTTCAGTAAATTCATTAAATATGTCTTCTAAATTGGCAACAACAGCTGCCCATCCCTAAAATTAAATAAAAAATATATTTGTTGAATATTTGAATTACAAATAAAAAAAAATACACAAAGGAAAAAATCTGCAGTAGTGTAAAAATTTGGGGTATGTGGTATACAATATACTATACTATGAGTATAAATATTATATTATTTCTAAAAGTCTCAGTTAAGCTAATAAATATAAATTAACATATAGAGGTAATAAAATTTAAAAAAACCTTCATATTACAATTTAAAAAATGATGGTGTCTTTGTAGACAATATGAATATATTTTGTTTAGGTAAAATAATTCAAAAGCATCACCAACATTGTTTAAGAAGCTTTTGAATTAATTTAATTCTAGATGGAAAATTCGAAATTTAGAGTGCACAACACTTGCAAATTTTTATTATGGCATTTATAAAAATGATTTTTTTTTGTTTTATTTAATTATACTAATATTTTTTTATTATACTTAGCAATGTAGGCAGAAGAAACCTGGGAACCTAGTACTAAGACATTCCATTCCCATTAAGATACTTCCGATTCTCTCTTTCCGCCGAATTTTCGAAGGCATTGTGTTGAGTGGCGGAGCTCAACTCAACTCAACCAGAGCTCAAAATGAAAATATTAAATATTTCATTCTCTCAGTGGGATTGAATCCCGCAACCGTCGCAAGCTTGTGCCCCTACGACAACTTCTATTTTATAATATCTATATATATTAACAACAAATTCTGTTACACATTTATCTTGGATACTATAATAGATAGAGAGATCCTATTGTCATGAAACTTGTCTATACCTAACAGATACGACAACAATTAAACATGAATACAATTCAGTATTATATAAATATTGAAAAACAAATATTGTGCACTTTATAACTTTTCAATGTTTTTAACTATGTAAAAATATAATTTTTTGTGTCTCAATTATTACAAAATTTCTAAAGAAAATTTAACCAAGTACTTTGAATGTATGCAATATATACCTTTTTTATTTAATTAAAGTAAACACTAAAAAATTTCCATAACTATAGAAAATGATCTTAAAAATTTATCACCTGATGTTGCAAGTGCTGTTCATGCACTAACTGATCACAACCTCTATATACTTCATGTGCAAGGTCACTGAACTGCTTCGCCAAATTTGCACAAGATATCACAGTGTCCATATTGCGTGGAAGCATGCAACATTTTTCTACAGCAGCTCTTAGTTCTGCTACAGATTTGCCATCAAAAGCGCTTCGACTGTCACTTCTAAATTCACCTGTACTCAATTCTACTATGGGACTGAGGTCACACACTAAAATTGTTAAAAAAAAAATCTTATTTGTTTTGGTTACATTATATCTTTTTTTAAATACACTTCTTAAGCTGAATAAATTTGTATACATAAATACATAATAATTCAGGTTAAGAATCATCAGATACATTAAATTTCTATAAATGTAATTTTTTTTATAAGTTCTCTTAAATCATTCCCCAGGGATTGTAATGAACCTATATCCATCATATTTGCAATCAAATATTGCTTAACTGTACCACAACAGTCTCATTAATATTTTTTGAATAACAGGTGATCTAATAATCATTAGTTAATAACTTTAAATTTAAGCAATTTTTTAATTTAGGTATTATTGATCTTTACTGTTTGAGCCTTCAACTTTTAATAAAGAATATATAGGTGATTAATTATAAGAATAAAAGAAAATAGGATGTTGTTGTACGTACTAGATTGCTGTAAATGGCTTTCCTTAACTGAAGGTTTGCTAAACATATATATTGGGTTAGTGTCTGTTCCCGCACTATAAGAGGACACCATATGATCTGACTGTAATACCTCTCCTCCACTTACAAGGAGAACTAAAGATGATGCAGGAATCTTTGTTTTCCTTTCAATTGCTGCTTTTAAACTCTCAACACTAAAACAAATTTATCAATATAAACAATATATTGTGTATTAAGTGTAATATCATTTAAAAAAAAATCATAGCATACCTTTGTAGAGTTAAATTCATATCATAAGTGGTCATTTGACCAGCATCCACATGGAATACGTAAAGCATGATTATATCTTTTAAGATCCTTTCTTACTTAATAGTATTATGATATTGAATCATATCTGCATTAAAATAATAAGTCTGAAAATTTAAGTAGTTTTAATAGTTATTTCTAATTTGGAAGTCCAAGTAAGTAAAAAAAACAATATAATTAATTATTTATATCCAATGTACATGAAAAGTACCTATATAAAGATTATTTATTTCAAATTTGCCTACAATAATCTCCTTTATCTTAGTGACCTCAAATAACTATTACATTTACACTGCTTAAACTAATTTGATATTTCCATAATAATCATTACATAATATATCACATTTACTAATAATTTATATATAAGCATTGCTATATAAATATTTTAATATTTTGATTCACGCGATAACTAGCCATAACATATATAAATTGCCCAAAATAAACACAGACGTCACAAGTATTGAACAAATGAAATCGATTGTACTCGCATTTTATATTAGAACCATTCTTCACTTTAAACATAATACATAAAACAATATATCGAAAATATTAACTTCGGCCAAACAATTTGCAATTCATTAAAATATATCATGTTGTTTTTTAAGTTTCAAACAACAAAGATGCAACACTTACACAAACAACGCGGATATTATCCGATGAACATCACATAATTACATCTGATTTACTATAATCGAATAAAATTAATGTTTATATTCATTTTGTTATATATTTGAAAATATTTTGCAATAACATAACGCACAATAGTACTCAGATGTTAAGTAATTTACAATTTTTTAATCATAACACCACCATTGCTCGCACGACGTAAACTAAACTCAGCTGACAGACACAGTGTATTACGAATAGTTGTCATATTATGGCACTAGTTATTTTATCTGTAGTTAAAAAAAGCTGAAGTTGTCTACTATTTTTTAAAATAACATTGAATGTTGTTAAATTATTTTTATAAGCTATATAAATAACAAAAACATGTTCACTTTCATATTTTATTTTTAAAATCTGTATTTCTTAATATTATAGCATTCAATTCCAACATGAACATTAATGCCTAGTTTGCATTATTCTAGTGTTTTTGTCGAGTAGCGAGGACACTATTTCACGGACATAAAAGTTAATAAACATGTCCAAACGTGTCGAACTAGTTGAACAAATTAGTTGCCGCAAATATTGAATTTCGCACAAAACAGAATTTTAAAATTTATTTTCAAATAATTTCCAAATTTTATGAATCACAAAATTTGTAACAAATCTACTTTTACTTTTACTAAAATACCCAGAATTGAAGAAAAGATTGATTATATAATTTAATTTAACTTAATGCGTTGTAGGCTGTTCATCTTGCAAATACCGCTTAGTGGTATTATGTACTGCTGTTCTGATTTTTGGGCAGTAGCGAGTATTTTATGTGGAGAACTACTCACTACTCGACTAAAACACTAGCACTAATGCGACTAGTTACAGATTGTTAGCTGTACTAATATATTCTCGTGTAAGAACATAAATATACGAGAGCAATTATGTATTTATAAAATCTGGTAAATATTGGCTGTCGTGCCGACCTCTTTATTCTTTGATAAGGGGTGATTTTTTTACAAATAAACCATCGAATTATATTTATGTAAAATTTACACGAAGGAGCAGTACGCTCAGGAAATGGGCGTTAAAAGGGCGTTAAGAGAGAGTTTCTAGTACTTCAAATACTGTAATATTAATTTGACATTGATGAGGGCACTTAATTCAAGAACGCAAACTGTAAGTATATGTGGCAAATTTACCGAAGACCGATTATTGTATGAATGTTCTCTTCACTTCATACAAAGAAATTACTTAATTAGACACATCAAAAAAGTAGGTTATCGTAACGTCTATTGTGGGTTCGATTCGGGAGTGAATATATTTATTAATATTTTCGTTTCTTTCAAATATCGGTGAAAAGTGGGGAAAGGAGTGTTTTAAAACTAACACCAACAAGAAAAATTATATAAGTACCTATTATAAGTATAAAAGTAATAAACAAGTTTAAATACGCCACAAAGGAATAAATACTGATAATGGCTGATAAACGCAGTACCTCCTTTGCGTTTGCGTTGCGTAGTCGAGTAATAAAAATGTAATACTATCAATAGGAGAAAATCAATAAATATAAGTCCCAATTATTTATATAAAAGCTTAATAATAAAAAATTTTTAGTGTTTCGTACCACGAAAGAAAAAATGGAAGCTTTATGGGACCACTTTATTGTCCGTTTATCAGGACTTTTTTTCTTGAAAACGAGGAGGCCAAACTGATATGAATATCACAAATACTTAGGTCTACAGTAAAGTACTATTGTATAGTACCTATTGAAAAAATCTTACTTCTAAGTCGTCGCAATCAAAAGATACGTATAAAATTTATACTGCCTATATTTATACTACAAATATAGGTAGTTAGGTATACAATCTTTGGCAATTTTTTTTAGACTAAATATTTTAAATGTTTTCGTCATACAAATAAAATGAGCAAAGATTTAAAAACTCTTTAGGTTGACTTTCAGTTATGTGAACATATAGCTTAGAGTATGTAACATATAGTTTATTTCGGCTATAACACCCATTCGTATACGTAGAATATTTACCCTTGAAAACGGCAAAAAACACATTTGTCAAAATTTCTTATTTTATTGTTTATTTTTATTTTTTTAATATTTCTTGTTATAGCGGCAACAGAAATAAATGATCTGTGAAATTTTCAACGGTCTTAACTATTACAGCTTATGACAGGGGCTCCCAACCTTTTTCAGCTGGCGGCGCAGTTACAAGTTTGGTATTTTTTGACGGCGCCCTAAACAAGTTAGTTCGCTATTAGAAAAAGAAACAGTCGAAAACAAAAAAACGTTCGCTATTAGAAAAAGAAACAGTCGAAAACAAACAAACGTTCGCTATTAGAAAAAGAAAAAGCGGTACGACGGTACGTAGTTATCTACCTACCGTCGTACCGCTTAAAACCTTATTTATGTAGCAAGCGCTCAGAAAGACACCGACCGCGAATATTTTGAGATTTCAGATTTAGGAACCAACTCACGGCGCCTCTTTTTACTTTCTATGGCGCACTAAAGCGCTGCGGCGCACAGGTTGGGAACCCCTGGCTTATGAGATACAACCTGGTGAAAGACGGACAGACAGACGATAGCGGAGTATTAGTAATAGGTTCTACGCTTTGAGTATGGAATTTTAAAATAATACTTCTAATAATTTGTAAAACATTTAATGATTATTATACTTAACTTTAAATAAAATAAATCTTGAAACCACAAAAATATTAGTTGTTAAGTACTAATAAGTAATATTGTGCTTGATAATAAACTTTAGTTGTTTGTATTGTGCATTGGATTATCAATTTATTTTAGTTTATATTTAAATAAAACTAAACTCCTTGCCGTATAGGTACTTATTATTGATTATGTATACACGAATGTTTGTTTTGGTCAAATAAATACGTGATTGTTCTATTTTGATATTTATCGAAATTTAGTTTTCCTTGTTGCACAGTCATTGACTTTAATTGTTATTTTGAATGAATCTCAGCATTATTATTTATGTTTTGTATGCGTCTATATTGTGGTGGTGCGTACACAGGTTGTAGGTTTGATTCCCACTCGAGGAAATGAAATATTTAATAGTTTCATATTTTCACTTTGTTGTCGAGGCAAAGAGCGCCGTTTAGTTTCAACGCCTTCAGTATTCAGTGAGGAGCGGTCTTAACAATAGGCTCCCTCAGCCTACCCTGCTACATACGGGAAACAGTGTGAAGCTGAAAAATAATTGTTTCTTACTTACTACCTAAATAGTTATTAACATATAGTAATTTAATTTCTATACTATAATAAAACAGTAAACTAATTGTGTCTGTGCATTAAATATATATACGAAAAAACAATATACGGAGATGTAAAAACACTAATAAAATATGAATCTATTTTATTAGCTTCACGCTGTATCTCACACATGGCAGGATAGACAGAGGAAACCTAAAGACCTAGTGTTAAGACAATCCGTCCCCATTAGTAGTCTTCCGTTTCCTACCTTTCAGTTTTCCACCGAATAATGAAAATGAATCTAAAATTTTTAAAATGTTTCTTAGTAAGACAATTTTTCGAATTAAAATTTTCGATTTAAATATTTTCAAAAAAAGAAATTCGGGACAATTTTTTTTGTAAGTAAAATTTCTGGGGTGGGCACGAATTCACAACATATGTTTATAAGCAATATTACATGTTACACATGTACTTAAATCTTAAAAAGTAAATGAATTTTCAAAAACAATAGTAAATAAATAAGACAACTACTATGAGAAAACAGTTTATTCCGTAAAAAAATGTAAACTTTCAAAAATTCGTCAATTATAACAACTCGCGATACTCGAAAAAATATTAATATAAAAATATCAACATGTTTGTAGCAAATAGTACCATATAAATAAGAAAACCACCGATCCCATGCTTTACGCAGTTTACGATATAACCTTTTAATAATAAACATTTTAATAAACAAGTATGTACAATGTACACACAGCACAACTTGTACGACCGCAATGAACACCATGTTCGCGCGTGATATATATTTTTTTTATATAATCCCCAACATGGTTTTGTAGTAAGCAGATTTGGAGGTTGTTTTTATAAACTTTATACAAAAGAATATTTATTATAAAAAAAACATTTTACAAAACAGGCCTTAAAACATTTTTTTTAGACTTATAATACTAATTGTTCCCAATAAATTATTATCATATTAATATAATAAATTATTATTACATTTTTTAAAAAATGTTATAATTTTTGTGTCAATACAAAATATTTTTAATGTAAATGTTATGGTTCAATACAATATAGGAACTTCCATAATCTATTATCATAAAAAAAACTTTATAGATTTTTAAAATCAGTAGATTATATGATAATCTACTAACTATACCTACTTAATACTATATATGAATGTAATAATTGATAAATCAACATAGGCATGACAAACAATATTGGAGTATCGAAAACAAAAATTGCTTAGTCATCATCTTAAGCGATGATCATATTAATTAATATCCACTTATAAACTAATTGAATATCACTATTGCACAACTCTATCTTCCAAACGCATATAGGGCATATTTATAATTTTTGAAATAATGTCCTATAATTAAATAAAACAGTAGATCTGCATTTCAAGGTGAAATCTTTGACCTCTGCATAATCAATAAAATATGACAGGCAGTGCATACACTTTCATAACAACTGCTGCGATGACCTTAGGTCTCTTATTTTATGTGAAAAATTATTTTCCAAAACTACAAATACAAGCATTGCTTTTTAATATCTGTCTATCATTTAATATATATTTTTATTTTATTTAATGAAATAAAACCAACTTGTCCTTAAAATGACCTTAGATTGAAAATGTGATTCTGCAAGAATGGAATGTTTAAAAAATATACAACTTTTTTAGTTCTTTCTAAATCTATGATTATGCATAAAAACTGAGGGAAAACATGTAAAAATGACCTTCACCTTATACCATAATTTCTTTTGTTAATTTTCTGAAGGCTTTTGCCACTTATATGAACCTGAATATTTGAAGTCACAGTTAGCTAACATAGAATCAGCTTCATGAGGACCACGAGACCCATATACATATGACACTGGAGTTACATGTTGCTCTTCTAATTGCTTAAGAATTGGTGTAAATATACGCCAAGCTTCTTGAAGTTCATCATTTCTCACAAAATGCATTTGTGTTCCAGTAAAAACGTCAAGTATTAATCTTTCATATGCGTCAGGTACTTCTGCTTGTTTATAACGTAGACTATAGGTGAGATCTAACTCAGTTTCCGTTAAGTCAAATTTCATTCCTGGTGATTTACACATAAATTTCAAATATAATGCTTCACCAGGTTGAACACGTATAACTAATTCATTTCTCTTTGTGTGACCAAAAATATCACCTGGTACATCTTTAAATTGAATTCTTACTTCAGCTTTCCTTTCATTAAGAGCTTTTCCACACCTCAGTATAAATGGAACACCCTGCCATCTGGTGTTGTTAATATACATAGCAGCTAAAGCATATGTTGGAGTGATAGAATTTGTAGGCACAGTAGGGTCATCAAGGTAACCAAGTTTCTCTTCCCCTTGCCCATTTGGGTTACCCACATATTGCCCAACAACCAAATCTTTGAGCTCTATAGGTTTTATATGTCTAAGGACTTTTACTTTTTCATCTCTTATATCATTAGGGTTTAAAGTTACTGGCTTTTCCATTGCAACAAGTGACAATATTTGTAAAAGGTGGTTTTGCATCACATCTCTTATAATACCAAAATTATCAAAATAACCACCCCTTCCCTCTGTGCCAAAGGGTTCTTTAAATGAAATTAGAACTGAAGCAATGTTTTCTCTATTCCATGATGGGCTAAAAATTTGATTAGCAAATCGAATAGTCAGTAAATTTTGTACCATTTCTTTTCCAAGGTAATGGTCAATTCTATAAATTTGCTCTTCTTTAAACAAGCTAGCTAAATGATTGCTTAATTTATCAGAACTCTCTGAATCTCTACCAAAAGGTTTCTCAATTATAACTCGCGTGTATCCTTTAATTGCTAAACAAGCATTTCTAATATTCACACTTACATCTTCAAATACATTAGGTGGAACTGCTAAATAAAATATTCTGTTACACTTTGCACCCTTTTCATTTCTGGATATGTGTTGATTAAGAAGTTCATAATCAATTCTTTTATCATAAGAACCTGCAACGTAATCGTTAACTTCCCAAAATTGTTCAAGTTTTTTTTCATCGCCTGGACGTACTTTAATATATTTTTTTGATCTTTCTTTTATATCTTCTATAGTTAACTTCGATCTTGAATAACCAATAAATGTGGTATTTTTTGGCAAAAGGCTATCACGATATAAATACCAAAGTGTTGGATAAATTTTCTTCTTAGCAAGATCACCTGATGCTCCGAGAAGTACAAAAGTATGAGGATACTCAAAGTCACATTTATTCTCCATAGTTAAAGAAAAAGATAAATTATATTGACAATATACAAGACTTTCCTTATTGAATTCTGGAATTTAATATTCCTATTTATATCAATTCTTTTAGCAATACGAATATTTACAAACTAGATGTTGAACCAAACAATCGCACGACACGAACAACGTCCTGTTCAATGATTCGTGAGTTTTTAAATGTTAACTTTAAAAAAAGAGTGTTGCCACAAGTACAAAAGATAAATGTTAATTAACAATATAAATAAAATACCTTCTATATAATATAAATATAGCTGAAAATTAAATAAAGAGATTAAATATTTCTATCACACTCTTTATATATATTTTTTAATTTAACTAATGTCTAATACTAATAAGTTGTTCTTTGGTTGAAAAATAATAATGGATTATACCGTAATAAAAAACTCAAAGCATAAAAAAAACAATTTAGGTATATGAAGTGTTTAATTGTTTATCAAGAAATGAAATAATAATTTCACACATAGTTTTCACTAAAGTGGACAAAAAAATGCTTTATTATTTATAGATATTTTTACAAATATTGCTGCATTTAATACTATGTATACCATATAGTAAAATCATTTTTGTTTTACTTGTCAGACAAATGCTATAGATAACATTTATGGAATAAAGTTATAGTTATAACAATATTTAAATACAAATTAATACCATGACATATTAATATATTGTTAAATGAAGATTTTCTTTAATATTTACTGATAGACCTCATATTATTAGATTTAAAATGACGTTTGGATGACGTGACGCTATATGTTTTTGGTTTTGTCACTTGTGGGCTATGAGACTAAGAAATTTTATATATATTAAATAAAATAAATTTTAATACTTATCTAACAATAGTGTAATATACTTAAATACTGTGTTATTCTCTTTATTACTAGTAGTTTGCTACAAAAGTGTATCATCTGCACTTATAGGTATATTTAGTTCAACGACCTTGTTACTGACAGGTTCATCGTTGTGACTGAAGTAATATATGAAAGTGGTGTTGTAGAAGATTAAATAAATTACGGGTGAGGATGGAGCCCTCGAGAGAACCAGGCAAGTACAATTATTTCAGTAAATGTATATAAATATATTATTAATATCACTTAACAAAGTATTCATGATAGTTCTTGGGGTACCTGAAACAATTAATAGGCTCGTATTAAATTATACTCGTTATTTGTTATATACCTGAGATTTGTTCTTAATTATTATGTTTCTACAATTTAATAGATTTTATTAATTATGCCATTTTAATTTATATACAAATAAACTTTGTATTTACAGTATAAATTTCAACTTACTAAAGCTATATTACAACAGATATAGACAAATTGGTTAAATATAATGATGAACAAATGATGCAAATGGCTTACTGTTTTAATTTACATTATGTATAATGTTTATTTAAAATTGTATTATTTTGTCTATGTGACATGTTCAGTAACTATACTAGATATTATTGTATTTAATTTA
>DWMY01000991.1:0-17354 GCA_018249775.1 Heliconius hecalesia formosus | reverse complement strand
TAACTTATATATAGTTATTATAGTTTTGAAGCAATAAAAAATTATATATCTACTCTACTGTGTTTTGAAATCTGAAATTATTTTGACCATTTTAAAGGGCATCAAGTTCTAAGCCGCACCAGGCAGCAAATACCCTAGCTACGCCACTGTCTCGTTCTATTTAACGCAATCCATTTCACTGCCATTACCTACGACTCGATTCCATGAATGAGGCGTGTGCGGCGTTATCGCGTTTTAATTTATTAATTATTTTGTTAAAAAAACACTTTTTTATTATTGGACAAAACCACTCTGTATAGGAAAAATAAAAAAAATATATATTTTTTACCAGAAAATAAATATATTTCATATCAAATGTAACAGTTTTATATCATAAACAAAATATATTATAAACAATAGATTATTAATGTTTAGTACTATTTTGTTTCCGTAGCTTAACATGTTAAAAGGTGTTTTTTTTAAATTACGTATAAATTAATATAATTTATTGTCAATTTCTTTATTTCTTTATAATTTTATAATCTATTTTTTTTATTACTTTAAAAAAATAACCAGAAGTAACAAACAAAATTAAATAAAAAGATTATAGGACTTAAATTTTAAATAACAATGTATTAAGCACCATCTGTTCAAACATATACAATATATTATTTATTATTATATAAATACACAAACAGAAACGTCTATTGAGCCTATATAAGACGAGACAAATAAAATCTGTTAAGTCTTATTTACTTTATGACCATCTTTTTTACTGATTTCTTGAAGAACTAAACGGGAGTGAAAAAAAAATTCCACAAATATATAATTATAACATAGTTTAGAAAATAAAGTATACAATAATTTAAGCTATTGTAAGACTGAGAAAAGAATAATTAAAAAATCATTACTATAAAACAATAATTATAAATAAGAATTTAAAAAGTAAAGAAATTAAAGCATATTCTTATAAGAACAGAGTAAACTATACTATGTGGTCATTTATGTCTACCAAACAATATAAAAAGAAACAATAAAGTAAAAACAAACGTTAATCTAAATTTCTGTCTTAACAAGCATTTTTACAAAAAAAATATAAGTACAAATAATCCGCGTGGTCTTAGCTGAGCTTTGCATTTGTTTGAGTTCATTTCATATATAGATGTGACGTCACTTGTTTGACCTAAGCCTTAATGTCATGGACAAAATGCTGTTCTTGATGATATAAATTATAACGGAAGTAATGAATCTACTTACTAACAACAAATCAGATGAGAGTAAAAAAATATTAAAATGCAATATCCAGAATCGTAGAAGAATTGACATATTTTTTTATGTTCGAATTTTTTTTATCAATGGCTTTACCTTTAAAACGACGCACACATATGCAAAGCTTAGTTTTAGCCTCACGAACTGCAAGTTTATTTAGTTTATCCTTAGTAAATATTTCTTTTGCTTCGACTTTTAAATTCGACTGCTGTAAATATATTTCTTATTCGATAACAATTAAAGTGCGTCGTTTTCTTTGAGCAAGTAATGTCCGATAAGGCGTTTCTGTATGTCCGTCACACCGCCGTAAATTTGTGTGCCTCGAGCATCCCTGTAAATTGAATAAATAAAATAGAATAATTATTGACTGTGTTAGCCTTATATATTTAAAAAAATGGAATGAATTCAGTTTTTAAAATATAAAGAAACTGAGTGCAAATTAATCATGAGGATCGATTAATCAAATCATAAGCGTGCAAATGTAAATGTTACGATCGTGGGTTCGCTTCCTACTAGGGGCAAATACATTATTTGATATTTCCATTACTTCGTTATGATAATAAGACAAATCGCGGCGATGAGCTCTCCCAATTAATACACAATATCTCGCTAGTTCACAAAGTAAAGAACGAAGTGCACCCGCCTGTAATGCCTCTCGGCGCTGTAGTTGGTGCTGAGCCCCTTGCCGCCCATGATCTGCACGGCGTGGTCGGCGACGGCGGCGGCGCTGCGCCCCGCCACGTACTTGGCCATGGAGGAGTTCTTGGTGCTCACGTCCACCGCCGCGCGGTACGTCAGCAGCCGCGCCGAGTCGGTCAGTATGCACATGTCGGTCAGCCTGTCCTGGGGATACAACATATGCTTTTTAACTTCTTTCTTTTATAAATATACTCCTTTAGTATATAATAAATACAATATATATACACGTAAATTACTTTATAATATCTAAGCATCCTCCATGCAGTACACTGGTTAATAATAAATTAATTATGCATATTTTTTTTTTACTTCACGCTTTATCCGGCACACAGCAGGGTAGGCAGAGGGAACCTAGTGTTAAGACACACCGTTCCCCACTTTCTGCCGAATTCTGGAGGCATTGCGTGTTGAGGCAGAACACAACGCCGCGTTTTGCCAAAGAAATGGAAATATAAATTTAAGTAAATATTTCATCTCCTCGAGTGAGGATCGAACCCACAACCAGTCGGTTTTACAGTCACACTTTGTGCTGCTGCGCCACGACTGGCCTCTATGGCAATTTTATGCAAATAATAAATATATTTTGTGGAAATAATAAATATAGTCTCCGTTTCAGCGGGTGTCCCCGTCTAATTTTTAAAGTTTGTGGTAACGCCCACAATCAGCACGTCTCCGTATGCCCAAGAACATATATCGGACTGAAATTATTTATTTATTTAAATAAAAAAATATTTATTTATTCATATAAATAAATAAATAAATAATGCTGATTGTGGGCGTTACCACAAACTTAATCAGTGGACAACGAGTCATTCTGGAAACAGTACGAAGAGCTTCTACTTGCTATACCATCTACCAAAAATGGTTTCAGTTGGGAAGGACTTGAAGAGTCACGTCGTTGACGTCGATTTTAACCTAAAAAGAAATGAAGTTATCTATCCGTAAATGTAATTAACAAAAACGATCAATTACACAATAGTTTGCAAAATCCAAAAAAAGGTTAAAAGTTTATAGAAAATCGTAAAATAAAAGAATATCCTATATTTTATTTCTCCTTAAATTACTTGGAAATGAGTAAATTGTAATAAACGTGTCAATATTCGCCATATAAAGTATGTATGTGGTAAAATTACTCAGAATATTTGGCCTACTTATTGTTAAGTGATACTTAGAAAAGAACATGAATAATATTATTATCTTGAATTAATGTGTATATAGTTTTAATAATATAATAAAAATATTTTGTAAATAAGTCTAAGAAAGAATTCTTAGTTTAGTATTTTTAAACGACTTCAAAAAAAGGAGAAGGTAAATCAATTCGTCGGAATCTTTTTTTTTTTGTGTTTACCGATTATTCAAAGACACAATAAGGCTTGTAAAAACTAAAACAGTTCACTAAGATATGATTAAATTAATTGGTTGATAGATTGACTGATTGACCAATAGATAGATAAATAAATAGATACAAATAAACTTACTTTAACTGAAGATAATCTGGTCAAACTCTTTCCAAATGCAACTCTTTCCTTTGCGTAGTTAAGCGCTGTGTCCAACGCTGCTTGGGCGATTCCTAGAAAGTAATATTATTTAACACATTATACAAATAACAAGTAAAGAAAAATAAACATTCTTCAATCGATATAATATCAATCAAAAACACATATGTATATCGTCATATGTCGAAATCATAGATACCAACAATAACTGACTTCTATAAATTATTCTTGAATGTATAAATAAACTGTAGTTTCTAAATTTAATAATAATAAAAGAAATATTTAACATCATATAAAAATAATTATTTATTCTACAAATTAAAATCAATATTTTAATTGGCCCTCTCGACAAAGCCCAAGAGCGGCGATAAGTTTAGTCACTCGAAACTAAAAATGACTCAAATTCAGGCGGAAAGTGCAAGGAGTGACTTTGGCTTAATTTTTTTCTTACAGTGAGGTCGGCGAGTCGTGGCCGTACTGAAATTAGGCTTTCTGAGTATTTGGACATTGTTCGTTGGGAAGAAAATAATCAAGAGCATGAATTATTTTCAAAACAAATCTGCCCAGTCATCTACAGTTAACTTCTAAGCTCCTAAGCCACGACTCATTGACCGTACTCTATGGTATAGAAAAAAAACATATTTACATTATAAAATAGCTAATAGGGCAAATGCTTACCAACAGCGTGTGCGGCTATCCCTATTCTGGCCTGATCTAGCTGTTCCATGGCTATCTTGAAGCCGTCCCCCGTCTCCCCCACGAGGTACCCGCGCGGTATGCGAACCTCGTCCAACGTGAGGTCGCAGGCCGTCGCCGCCCTGATACAAGTGCTTTATATCTGCTTCATTTGTCTCTTTTTGTTACTGTTTTGTTGTATGCTCATTGTTCAAGAGGTAAATTGAAGTGAATATATGATTGAGGCAGTCGTAGCGCAGTGGCACAAGCGACTGAAAACGCGAAGATTGTGGGTTCGATTGATTTGATTAAATTTAAAACGAGAACTATTGAATCGATATTATAGATATATTTTTGTATTACATTTAAATTATGCATACCGAAAGACCAGATAAGACCGAAAACAATACATCTTAAGTTTTTTTTTATAATAAGTGTCAAAATAAAATATAAAGAGAAGCAGCATAGAGAAAGAAAAAAGAATAGAATCCCACCCACCTCACACCCATCAAAGGTTCCTTTTTGCCGCGGAACACCCCTTCCGCGTCTAAGGGCACGAGGAAACCTGCAAATATACATATTGCAAATATACCACACAGTTATTTATTTTTTTATATGAATTACTTTTGTGATATTATCATTTTAAAGACAATATCCAAACATAGTCAAAATTTTCGGCCAATTCAATAAACTCATTTGGTAGTAATATTGACGCATGCAATTTTTTATAAAGACAACTTTTTTATTTATGGACTAATTGAAATAAAACAAATTGACAACAAAGTAAGCCATTTCTGAGATTAGCGTGAACAAACGAAGATACAAACAGATAAATATTTTAAAAATCATTGTCTTTTACATTAGTAATATTTTTTCTCATATAACTTCCATTTACAGACAGGAAGGGACAGGCCGTAGGAAGAGGGGGGGCCGGGTGGTCCGTGCCCACACCAGGATAGTTTTGTGTCCACCCCAGAAATAATAAATAAATAAATATATTTTATTGCATCTTTAAAAAAAAACAATGTAAAAGCTTACAAATAATAAAAAGTACAACAAGGCGGCCTTATCGCTTAAAGCGATCTCTTCCAGGCAACCTTTGGATATTGGAGTTGCGTAATCAAAAATTTAACAAACAAAACAAAATGGCCCCAAGAAATTGAAAAAAAAAACGTCAACAACGTACGTAACGTCAACAAGATATTTAATTTTTTTATAGATTTTTGGATTTAACTATCCACTTCCTTTAAAACGTGTTTTAAATAAAAAGAAATAACTGGTAGAACGAGAGCAATGATGCAACATAAATAATTGACATTTAATATAAACAGCAATCTTTAATCAATTTGAATGCAAAATGATAAGAGTCGTTAAGGCATGTTGTTTACCTGTATCGACCTTAGTGTTATCATATGTCATATATTATGTTCATTTTTTTATAGTTTCAGGTTGTATACTCCCATATAGAAGGGTAGGCAGAGGGAACTTTAAAGAACTGGAGACACTCCGTTCTCACTTTAAAAAAAAACAACGTTCCCCCCAATTTTCGTAATATAGCATGCTGGGAAGCAGGAACAGGTCAATTGTAGTACACAAGGGTGTGACTGTACACGCGACTGCTTGTGGGTTTGATCCCTACTCGAGGAAATGAAATATTTACTTAAATTTATTCTTCCATTTCTTCACTCTGGGGTCGAGGCAAAGCGCGGCAATATGTTCTGCATATATGTTCTTTGTGTACTCTCAAAATCTCGTTATCAAAATGATGAAATTGAAAATAGTTCATTCCCCCGAATGGGAATCGATTCCAAAACCGTCGTGTTTATAGTCAGAGGGCCTCACTATAAATTATGTTTACTATATAAGTGATTATATAAGAATTAAGAACCATTGATTGTTATGTAAAATATACAATTTGTAATTTATTTTAATGCAAATTACGTAATTTGAAAAGAGAATGCCTTCGTTATATTATTATACTTGAATAAACACATATTATCAATAACTTTATATAGTAAATTTATCAGAATATTGTTCTTAAGATAAAAACATACGAAAAAAATATCTATTTAAGATATATTATCTGCATTAATACCTTTCATTGTGGGTCTGTGACTTATCGTAAATGGTATTCAATTCTTAAAAAAAAACTTTATTTAAAAAATTTATGGTGTTTTTTATTTTTTATATCATACTTATATTTTTGTCCAGTAAAATTTACACCATTTTTCACTTTCTAAAAATGTTAAAACCGGTAAAATATATACATATATGTTTAAAGCACGACCCTGGATTTGAACCCGCATAAATTGATTATTAGACATTGCTAACTAAACAAGTCAATTACGATACACTGGCGTCAATGTCGTTACTGTTACAAAACAATATAAAAATAAATAAATCAGCTTCACGCTGTTTCCCGCACACTGCAGGGCAGAGGGGACCTAGTGTTAAGACACTCCGTTCCCCACTTTCGGCCGTATTCTGAAGGCATTGCGTGTTGAGTGGCAGAACTCAACGCCGCGCTTGTCCTCGACACCAGAGCGAAGAAATGGAAATATAAATTTAAGTAAATATTTCATCTCCTCGAGTGGGGATCGAACCCACTGCGCCACGACTGTAAGTCTTAGTAAAACACATATATTTACGAGTTTATTTACAGGTTTTTTTTTATTAAGCAATAAAAGTATTCTTCTGCTATATCTTTTATAGACAAACTAAATTCTAGGGAAGTAGGCGCAATTTTAATAAATTTTTTTGTATAAAATGGTGTTATTGTTTTTCTTTTGAATTTTCAAATTTCACATTGTTTTCAAAATTCATTTTGAATTTAATCATCATTATTTTTGATTTTCACAAATTACTTTTTTATTATCCACTTAAAGTAAACTATAAATATTATGTATTTGTAATAAAAAAAAATAATGATCATCTCATAAACTTACATGCCAATCCTTTGTGTCTTAACTCCGGGTCAAAAGTGGCAAAGATGACGGCGGCGCTGCCTTCCACAGCTGATGTCACCCAACTCTTCTTGCCGTTTAACACCCAATAATCGCCTTCTAACCGCGCTGTAGTTTTAATGTTGGCCACGTCACTACCAGCATCTTAATGAAAAATATGATAAATTAAATCATAAGCATTTTTTTCTTTTTCTTGCTTCACTGCAGAGTAGCCAGAAGGAACCTGGGATTCTAGTGTTAAGATACGTCGATCGCAGTCATGTCTGGTATCGACATGGACGTAGTAAAGGAGTGAGCCAGGTGGTCCACGCCCACCCCAGAAAAGCCTAGTGCTCACCCCAGAAATTTGACTTAGAATCAAATTTACCCCGAAAAAAAAGCAATATTTACACGAACATATCTCTCTCTCTCTCTGTTCCAGGCTGAAGTCTAGCCTCTCTCTAGAAAATATATCTAGATACGCTCGATCATGCATCGAGACAAAGCGCGGTGTTGAGTTCTGCCACTCAATACCCAATTCACCAGCCTCCAGAATTTGATGGAAAGTGGGGAAAGGTGTTTTAATGGGAAAGGAATACGTTAACACAAGGTTCCCAAGTTCCCTCTGTCTACTGTGCCATGTGCGGGATATTTTATATCGACACTTAGTTATGTTTTTTTAGTCGGTTAGCTACAGTCTGAACATATTTTCCCGTATAGCAGGATAGACGGATGGAAACTAGTGTTAAATCATTTCTGGGGAACGGAGTACCTTATTACTAGGTTGCCCGGTAAATAAATATAGACATTATGTGCAGGATGGAAGTGTCAGCACCACTTTAAATGAAACTACAGTTTTAACTACTCTATAAAAGCCTAATACAATATTTTTTTTTCCAAAAATGAAAAAGTGATTTTTTCAAACAAAATAAATAATAAAATTATTGTTGTAATTTTAAACGCCATTTGTCAATCAAACGGAAACCGCCACATACGCCTCATTCCGAAATCGAGTCGTAGATATAGGCGGCAAAGTTCAAAGTTGATTAAACCTTTAGTAGTGTGTTGTTGGTATCTATGCGTAACTGCGTCACACGAAATACAGGTATGGATAAACATCGTGAAATTAAAAAAAATCCTACATCTAAGCTGTTGAGGTATATTGATTAATTTCCTTAGGTATGGGTTTAAAATATTTTACCCTATATGCTGTTCCCGTAAAAGGAGCGCTGACACTTCCACTCTGTATAAATATCTAAATATTTCTTACATATTATCGATACCAAATACTATCAAACAATGTTTTAAAGCAAGGTGGCATATTAGAGATGTATGTCTGGCTGTTAAGATAATGAACTTTTGACGTCAATTCTTTTTTTTCAAGTCGAACAACGTGAATCATATGAATGTAAAAAGATACATTACATAAGCGCTGTGATATATTTTGTTTGGAAATACTTTATTATTCTATCAATATATATTTTTTTATTTTATTTTTATTTATTTATTTTATTTCAGACATATGTCCATATTTTATTAGTATTACAAGACACTTAAAACTTAATGTTAGTAAATTTATAAAAACAAAGGGAAAAAAAGAACAAAAACCGTCCTTAGCCAACATGTAGCCGTACCCAGTAGTGCAGAATTTTCGAATCTCAGCGGTGAGCCAGTGCAGACAGAATGCCGTTCGAGCTAGTTCGTAACCTCCGGAGTGTAGATGCACTCCTTTTACGAATAATAGCGTGAAAGTTATCAACACGCCTCTCAGCAAACATTTCGGAGGCACTACAGTAGCGCGGTAACCCGAACAGCACTCTGAATGCATTGTTAAACTGGACTCTCAGGGCGCCGTACGCACGCTGCGTATGCCTAACCCAAAGGCTGCAGGTGTAGAAGGATACCGGATAACGGATATCTTTACATATAATGTATGCAATGCAGGATATGGGTAAATAGGATCTTATCTAACGAATACTCCGTGACCAAAATATAAGTAGGTATATTGGTCACAGAGTATTAAATGTATTTGTAATTAAATATAGAGTATTTAAAATGTATTTTGAAAAAGAGGTTCGATTGAAAATAAGAAAATTAGCCTACGAAACATTGTAAACATATGCATATTAATTTTAATTACTTTAAAAAGTACTTTAATACGTTTTAAGCTTCAATTTATATACCGCATATAAAAGGGTGGGCAGGGCGCTCTCAGTTTTATGATACTCCGCGTCTCTCTCCCACTTGCCGTCTCTTTTTTATAAACATGTGTTGAGTGTCGAACCTACAACTGTCGCGTTTAAAGTCAAGTCGCTACAAAAAAATACTAATATCATCAATATTTTTTATAATAGTAGTTACAACAAGACAAAACGAGGAAAAATAATCTACTACTTTTGTTTAATATCTGTTCAAGGGCACAAATTATTGAGGTCATTGTTTAACGACACAGCGGCTACTTTGTCAGTTTCACGCATCCTCCTGCAATTTACATTATACAGAAAATAAAAAAAAAAACCTTGATATTTTTTTTTCCTTCTATCGCGTGTTTGGTGGCAGAATTCAAAACTTGTTTTGTTTTCTAATGATACTTCAATGACCAAAAATATTTTTAATACAGATATTGATTTAATACAGATATTGATTTAATATAGATTATGTTATTCGGTGTCGAACTAAACGTGTATACACGATTATAATGAAACAGTTCTTAGTGTAGAGGCCAGTCGTGACGCAGGTGCACAAAGTGTGAATATATAAGGCGACAAGTTCTGGGTTCGATTTCCACTCAAGAAAATGATTTTCTAATATTGGCATTTCTTCCCTGCGTGGTGTCGAGGTAAAGCGCGGCGTTGAATTCCGCCACTCAACATAAAAATGGGAACTGGAGTGTCTTTAAATTAGTTTCCTTCTGCATACTATGCTGTGTGCAGGCATGAAGCTAAAAAAAGAATAAGAAAATATATTACCTGGTTCACTCAATGCAAAACATCCAATAGAGCCTTTTGTGAAATCTCTCAGAAATTGTTCCTTCTGCTCTGGTGTGCCTTTTTCGTTAACCAGATTAGCGTAGAGGAAGTTATGTATGGACATAAGCATGCCAGTACTGGCACAACCACGAGATAACTCTTCTACGGCTACAGCTAATGATAAATAATCTTTACCTAAACCACCATATTGCTCTTCGACACATGTGCCCATGAAACCAAGATTTGTTAGGCATTTAATCTAGAATAAATAATTTATAGTACATTAGTTAATCTATGAACAAGGACATGAGTAATGACCTAAATACGTATTATTATTTAAACGACGAGGATGGATAATTTATTGAAATATTCAATTCTCCACTTTCTGTTATTGTCTGCGTTTTTGGCTTAAATCCAAAACTACAATTTATGGAATTGGAGAAAATTACCTCAAATAAAAATCTAACCCAAATTCTATGTATTTTAAATCAAAAACTTTCCAAATAATGTGGGTGTCAAATTTAACATGGTGATATTTATTATAGTTGAAATTATTTTAAAATAAAGTATTTTGAAAAAAATTACCATTTTAAGAAGTACATACTTAAACAATACAAGTATACCTATAAAGTGATTGTAGTGATGTTATTTTATTTGTTGGTGATTTTTAAGGCATTATGTATCCTGCATATAGCAGAGAAGGCAGAGGGAGTCCAGTGTTAAGTTACTCCATTCCCAACTTTCCATAGAATTTTCGACATATTGCATATTGAGTAGCAGAACTAAATGTTGTGCTTTGCCTAGTTACCAGAAATAGTTTAAATTGAAAATATTAAATAAACAATTTACCCCAATGGACACCAAACCCACAACCCCCACTTTTACAGTTACGCATATGTGCCACTGTGACAAGACAGCCTCTATTTTTAGTTGATATTTTATATGCAAAATAAACAAGAGGATTAACTACCCACTTATAGTTGAGATAAAAATGTGATAACAGTCAAATATCTTATTATTGAATCAACAAGGACCTTGCAAGAAAGTCAAATATGCATAAAGATAGAGGACACATTATTATAAACATATAGACAAACATACATTAAATATTTTTTACATTTTTAAAGTGTTATTCTACATATAGGAAAGAAAAAAATATATGATAAAATACATTAAGATACATCTTTAATATATAAGGCAAAATAATATTAATATTTGATATATTATAATCACTAACATACAATTAATTAACAGAGTTTGAATGAATTGTCTTTTTTTTTAAGTTATTGTGGTATTGGGACAGTATTTGGCTGTAAATGTGATGGTTTTGGGCAAAACAAAGAACACTGTTGAAGTCTGCCTATATTATGTCTATAATTTGGACTGGACAGAGAATAGAGTGTGTTCGAAGCGCCATAAATGAAGAACTGAACTGAGTATAGAGTGTTTAGACACTTCTTTCTAAGTTTTTTTCTTAATAATGAGATGGCCACTTACCTCATCAAAAGGAAATCTTCCTTCTAAATCAAGCTTTGATGCATTTGGCTTAAGATGTTTATTAGCAAATTCTCTAGTTAACTCCTGTACAGCTAACTGTTCTTCATTTAGCTTACTAGTGAAAGTTCTAGTTTGTGATACAAGCACTTTAAGACATTGTGATAAATTCACTGAAATATTTTTTCAAAATGTATTTATTATTGAAACTTATAAGTTAAACAGTTTACAAAGTTTGAAACTACAATAATTTTCTTCATAATGAATGACTATAGATTATTTTAAAATATATTTTTTTTTATTTATATAACATAAATTTAATAACAACTATCCAATTTAAAAAAAATACTTACATGAAGATTTTGCTGACGAAACTATCGCGCTTGCAACCATTTTTAATGTGCGTTGATATTAAAAAAGTTATCGAAATTATATCACACCACTGAAATGTTGAATTACATTAAAGTTACGACTGATAATAATGATAATAGCCAAGGTCACCGTCCACTTCAGTTTTGGGGTATTAGTTCAATATTCGACTAAAGCCGTTCTTACATTCGATTATGGTAATTTGTGTAAATTATGCTTATTTACAGATTACTGTCTAATATGATATTCTAGTCGGCATGTGCATTGGCCTTCTTATATCTAAGCTGCTAACAAAACTGTCTACCTTCAATTATGAATAACTGATTCTTAAAAATTAGTGAGTAAACAGTATAAACATTTCAAACCGACTTATCACTTATCAGCTAACGCGTACAGCCACAGGCTAACAAAATAACAATACGACTTATAAAACCAAATGTCAACAAATAAATGTCACTGTTATTGTAAAAAAATGACAGATTGTTAAGTATAGTAATGCATGAACACTTTTTGTTTTAATGTTGGATACGGTACAAATTGCTTGAAAATTAATAAAATACGCGCAAAGTATGCTCTTTCCTAGCCAGCTTAAAATTAGGGACATTGGGAGAAAATTTTATATAATAACAGCTTTATATGAGTGGACCATACAGATTACAGGCCTATCCGCAAGGAATGACATTGAAATTCGGATCATGAGTCATATTACGTTAAAGGGACGAAGAAGGAGATAAATAAAAAAAAAAGAATTTTTATTCCTTTTTTTTGTTAATATAGCTGATACGTTTATTCTAACGTAGACGTTGAAATCTACAGAATAATGACAGTTGTTGTGTATTGACTATCACTGTTGTCAAAGTGGAATAAATAAGTACCTGTGCATGTAAACTTATTTTGTGAAATTTGTGTGTAAAGGAAAACTCTTTTTACTAGAAAAAATGGCGGTATAAGTAATGTTTTAAACGTATTAAATTTCAATATAAATATTCTAATTATCAATAGATATAATATTCGCATAATTGCTACAGAAAACTAATAAATTGAAAACAATAAAATGACTTCAATTTTTGATCAATATGAGCAAGCATCCCAAGTGTCCCAGCGCACGATTCCAGAATCTGAACAAATGACTTCATCAGGTTACATCAACATGAAACTTGACGATAACAGCCCTATGTTCTCGAAGCGAAAAATGAATTTCAATCCTTCCGATGTTATCACTCATGTCGCTGTTTGTAGTGATTTTTTAGTCTTAGCGATGGCAAACGGAAAATTATTTAGATTGGATTTGAAAATGCCTGACCAACATGAGGGTAAGGCATACATATTCTTATGAAATATTATCATTTGATTAAACTAAATCAGAACATTAATCAATGGGATATACACTTGACTGAGTAGACAATTTCATATTAATTGTGTTATGGTCATAACATATAATACTACATATTGTAAAAATGTGATATAATTGGAAATAATTGCTCATAATGTTTATAAATCAGAATGATAAAAAACTCCATAATAAATAACGCTATCCCAAATTGTTTTGCCGAAAATTATGATTCCCAGTAACATCTCATCATTCATTCTCCTGAGTCAAGAGTGTTTGTCATTCCTCTGAGTAGAACCTGCAATTGCATTTACTTTTGAACAATGTCTCCATTCTCATCTTTTACATCTATATACAAGTACATATATGTATGGCTACATTTTTGCATAGTGTATTGCAAATGACCTTATTAATTTTTTATCAGAATGTGATTGTGCTAGCTTATTACTTATTAAAAATTTTAATTGTACATGATTAATTACTATTTTTTATATACCAGTATTTCATATATACTTCATAATGGATGAGGAATAAGATAATAAATTATTTCTCTAAATATGTAATTTTGATTATAGTTAAATAACCTACATTCATCATCAGAATGTGGAGCATTGTGTGTTGAGTTGCTGACCTCAATACTGAATATATCATGCCAGATCAGGGCAAGTTAAAGAAAAATAATTAATTGGAAACCAAAAAAAAAATATCATTACACTTTTAAAGTACATGTTACCTAAATATTTTCAGAAATACAATACACAAAATTTGTGCAGCCCAATTCAAAATTAACCTCCATATTCCTTGATCCCCTTGGATACCACTTGATCATGGCTTTTGCCGCCAGAAACAAAGAGGGCCATCCTGAACTGGTGTATTTGCATAGAAAGAGTAACAAATTGAAAACTGTAACTAAATCCAGAAATTATGAAGTGACAGAAGTTGGGTGGAATTATGAAAATAGATCTACAACTACCACTGGACCAATTTTGTTAGGGACTTCCCAAGGTCATATTTTGGAGACTGAACTTGAGGCAGACAATGATAAGATATTTACTGCTAGTCAGCAATATTGGAGACAGGTACTTCTAACTATTTATATTCTACATGATGAAATAACCAAATTCTATAATAAAATAACAAACATTTTTTACTAAATGTATTTTATGTGTAAAAAAATCAAATCAGCTCCATGCGTTATACCACACAAAACAGGGCAGGCAGACGGAACTTAGTGTTAAGACACACCATTGCCCTCTTTCCATCAGATTCTGGAGGCATTGCGTGTTGAGACAGAACTCAATGCTGCACTTTGCCTCGACATCAAAGTGAAAAAAGGGAATATTCATTTAAGTAAATATTTCATTTCCTCAAGTGGGAGCCGAACCCACAACCAGTCTATTTTACAGTCACACTTTGTGCCCCTGCCCCACAACTGGCCTCATTTTTGATGAAGATTTTATGTGTAATTGTATATATTTCTTGTGTTTTTAATTATAATACCAGTACTTGTGTATATAATTTACTTGGCTTTATTCCACAAGCTGCCTAATTATCTTCCTTTGTATGGAGGCAAGGAAATAGATGGTTTGGTAAATCACTTTTTTTCTACATTTAATTATATAATTTTATTTTTTAGAATTTTTCTTTAATATTGTAACGTGACTTTCTAATTTTGTGGGCAAAAGGATTCTAAAATATAATGTTCTAATTTATTAAATATTTTACAGATATTCGACATAGGAAAAGGCAAAGACACTCCAATCACAGGAATTGAATTCCACAGAGTAAATAGCACAAGTAAATACTTTATATTTGTAACTACACCTAAGAGGCTGTACCAGTTCATAGGTCACGCGGTTTTCAATGATGATAAGCCATCGCTTCAGACAATATTCCATTCATATCTTACGACACCCGAAACAGGGTTTCAAGATATACCTTCCAATTTGAAGTATTCGAAACTTCAGTTCTTCTTTGATAAAACTGATTCGCCAAAGACATTTGCTTGGTTGACTGAACCTGGTATATTTTATGGTCAGGTAAGAGATAATAATCTATATATAATTATTAGTTAGCTTTTTTTTTTCATAGAAATTTATTTAGAAACACGAAAAAGCTCCCAATATTTTTAGTGACTGTACCCATTACACTTTAACCCATGCCTCTTGAAAACTTGAATTTGAGAGAACCAACAGTTCAAGTTGCGTTTCATTATTTTTTTTATTTTATTATTCCTTACTGACTTTATGTCTATTAAGTGGAACGTGAATAATTCGCTTACTTAGCTCTTCTTTAATGTATAATCAATATGGCAAATAAATTTTATGTACACCAATAAAATATAAAAATCCTTAAATTTACACATGATATACGTATAATTAATTTCTTACAAAAAATATTTAAACAACATAGTATTCCATTTTAACAAGAATTTTATTTATATTCTTTTTTTATCAACAGTTAGACCCAACATCCCAACAAAACTCAAATTCATTGATCACTCAAAGTGAACTTATCAGCTATCCTACAGATAAACCAGATAGCAAAGAAACCACACCGCTTTCGTTCGTTCTAACCGAATTTCACGCTATTCTCATGTATTCAGACCGCGTCAAGGCAGTATCTTTATTAAACCAAGAATTGGTATACGAAGACACTTATTCTGAAGTCCATGGAAAACTAAAAAACATTGTAATGGACCCAGTTAAAAGGACTATATGGGCTGTAACCAGCAACGCCGTGTTTCGTTACAAAGTTATCCGAGAAGAACGAAATGTGTGGAGAATTTACTCCGATAAAGAGCAATTTGATTTGGCCAAACAATACTGTCAGAATAATCCGGCTTTTATAGATATAATCAATGTTAAACAAGCTGAACTGCTGTTCAATAAAGGAGAATATGATAAAAGTGCTGAGATTTACGCCGAAACGCAAAGCAGTTTTGAAACGGTTTGCCTCAAATTTCTGGAACTTGATAAAGTGAACGCCTTAAAAGTATATTTGGCCAAAAGGTTGGATACTTTAGACGACGACAAAACTCTAATTTCAATGATCGTCATTTGGATGACTGAGTTGTATTTATCGCAATTGGGTTCTATGAGACGTTCTGGAAAGTCCGATACGCAAGAATATCATCAAATTCAAAGTGATTTTGAAGTGTTTCTTCTCCAACCTAAAGTAGTTAAATGCATGCAACACATAAAATCAGTCGTATACGATCTGATGTCTTCTCACGGTGATAAACAGAATCTTATAAAACTAACGGTACTAAACGAAGACTACGAGAACGTGATCGCCCAGAATATATACAAAAAATCTTTTATCGAAGGTTTGAATATGCTGCAAACGTTAAAAAAATCGGACCTTTTCTATCAATTCGCACCAGCGCTAATGGAGGAGATTCCTAAACAGACTGTAACGACGTTGATCAAACAAGGAGCGGCGTTGAGCCCTTCGAAGCTACTACCGGCATTTCTTTCTTGCGAGAACGACGGCACCCACGTGGCGGAAATTATAAGATATTTGGAATTTATGCTTCAGAATTTCAATGTGAAAGATCGTGCGATTCATAATTATTTGTTGACATTGTACGCGGATAGTGATAAGGTGGCTTTAATGAGGTACCTGGACAGACAGGGCCAGGAACTGACCATGGTCCATTATGATGTACATTACGCTTTAAGGTTAGTATTTTTTTTTTGATGTTATAGTAAGTTTTTATTTCTATAGAATTCTGTTGTTAATAATTAAAATTACTGTTGTAATGAAGATATAACTTAAGGTAATTTTGGTGCACTCAATTAGTGTTTTAGTGAGTGCTGGTTGTGGAATGTTTTTTATTTTTTATATCTTAAGTCTATTTAAAAGAAGCACGGCGTTAGGTTGCGTCACTCGACATGCATTATATAATATAAATCGAAAAGTGATAAACGGATTGTGTTAACACAATTTTTCTTGCACTAAACTAGAACTTACAATAAAAACCAAAATAAAACAAATATATTTAATAATAATAATAATAATAATAATCTTTATTTCAGACTTTTTTTTTTATATCCATATAATTTTGTTAATATATATTGGCTTAACCTATGTTAGTACACAATTATTGTAATTTATTTATTTATTATTT
>DWMY01000990.1:0-17363 GCA_018249775.1 Heliconius hecalesia formosus | reverse complement strand
TGACACAAGACCGTCGTGATGGATGGTCAAATAACAAATGATAACAGCGCAATATGTATATGTATTTGGAGTTCTTTACAAAATAAAATTATTAAAATGTCAGAAATATCTTTCTAACAACGCTATGTATTTTACCCTATTTCACTTTGCACGGTCTTTAGCGACCTCGATGATTAGACCATTGGTTCTCATGACCTGCATCACGACATCCAACCAGCGCTTCCTTGGGCGTTGGGAAGGTCTCACTCCATGGACCGATATAGCAAGACACTTGAATCCGACATAGGTCTTATGCTCATTCTACCACCATATCTCCTGTCACCTGTCGATGATACGTCATTCCTAAAAAACGTCAAGAACTTGCCTAAAAATTATGATTTTTTTCCTCTGTCAAGAAGTCGGTCTGCATCTGTCCATTCAGCAACTGAACCGAAGAATATAACGCCTCACCCACGGGGATAAGTGGATGTAATTACTCGTTGTTTATAGAGGGCTACGTCCAAACGATTACCTCGATGTAATATAGCTATTAGCCTTTCTCAATAAATGTACATTAGAATACATAAAAATTATATCAGTACCAGTAGTAGTTCCTGAGATTAGTGCTTACAGCCGAACAAATTCATCAGTTTTATAATATTAGTAAAGAAACGGTATAAATAGAATAGAAAAAAATCGAAACAACGATTTCTGCCACTTCTTTTTTTACGCTGTATCCCGCAAATAGCAGGTAGAGGGAACCTAGTATCAAGACACTCCGTTCCCATCAAGACACTTCTGTTCCCCATTTTTCGGTGAAGTATGTAGGCATTGCATGTGTTGTTGTGTGTTGAGTGGCGGAACTTAACGCCGCGCTTTTTTAAATGGCTAACATTGAGATAGCCCGTTTGATTTACATACGAATGCTAGAGCATGAGATGAGTATTTTAATTTAATAGTTCAATACCTTCATTTACATAATGAAGTTGTGAGTTGAGATGGAGAATAAACTGTTCATAGATATTTAATTAAAAGATACTTTTCATTATCTTAGTAACATTTATTTTCTGGGTTTTTTCTGCGCCTAAAATATTTCCATCTATTCTTAATGTCAGTCAGATGAAGAGTGATTTAGTTGATCACGTTAATCTCAAAAACTACAGGTTGAAATAAAAAAAAAAGTTTTGGTTAGTCCATTTATCAAGGAAAGCTCTAGGCTATATTATATCCTGCTGCGCCTACACGCACGTAGCCACAGAAAGAAGTTAGATTAAAAGTAAAAAAAAAATTTTTCGAGTAGAATTTGCTCTTAAAATGTATAAATTTTTAAATACGTATAATAATATAATCGTTAAGCTTTTCTTTGTGTTATAATGTAATTAGATGGATTGCAATAGTTAAATTATAATCGAATAACACTACTAACCATAATCACAATTAAGTTAAATGTACCTTATGATAAAGTGATGAGACAATCAACATAATTTACACGTTAATTTAACGCATCACTAACACAATGTAAAGCGCTTCAATAGATTCAAATTCGGTCGGTTCGTGTATTGAATTCTATGAATATGTACCACCTCTCAGGGGAAACTTTAGTAGATAATGGTGGAGGCTTAAAGAACATTCTCGTATTCTAATACGCTAAGGTACTGTTCACTTAATATTTATTGATGCTTATAAAAGTATATTTGTTTGTTACCATTTTAGCACTCGCAATATACTGGAGCAAATAACTCTTTGTTTTCCATTAAATTTGAAACAACAAAAATATTTCAAATTCCTATCTTCTTCATATTTTTTTTTGTATCTAATATTTGACAGATATTGCTGTGTCTATCAACTGTAACAACTTATTCGTTCGAATTAATTGGCAAAGTGATTATTATTCGACTGGCATGCTTGGCAAGCCCTAATAAAAACAGTCAGAACATCCGTTATGTTCAAATACAATACAGTGAGAATATTTGGAAACTAAAACTTTGTAAATCCTCCTAATACCTACTATAAATGGAAAAGTTTGTGACGATGGACGTTTGTTCTCCTTTCACGCAAAAACTACTGATAGGGGTTAGATAAAATCTTACAGTAATAAAGCTTATATGACAGAATAACATATAATAGATCTATACATCTCACCTCCATTGCAATATAAAATAAAATAAATCATTATTATTTACAAAACTTAAACTGTGATTAACACTGATCTGATTTCTAATAAAAATAAAACAACTGAAATACAAAGTTAGAATTAATTTAATTATAAAAAAAAATTATTAACATATTTTTGTATGATTTTGTATATAAACATCTTAGTTGAATCTTCTATCTTAAACATAGTTAGTTCTTTTTATTTTTATGGAAAGGACAAGGCAAACGAGCGTGCGGGTCACCTGATGGTAAGTGATTACCGCCGCCCACGACCCCGTGCAGCACCAGAGGAGCTACAGGTGCGTTGCCTGCCTTTAAGGTGGGTTGGGCGCTGGAGCCCGGCATTACCTGTTGCGAAACGCAGTGGCATAAAGCCACTACTTCACGCCGGTTTTAAATGTCGGGGGTGGTAATGATCCGGTCGAACCTGTCCACGCGTGTTGCCATTGCTGGCGACGTGACTCTACCACACGTACTTTAGTCGCCTCTTACGACACCACCAGAAGCAGGATGATCCTATTCTAGGCCGGGATCACACGGCACAAAAAAGTTCTCTCTTATACATACTTAATTTACTATATAAGTACTATCTTAAACTTTTATAATTTGGATATACTTTTTTTCTTTTATTCTTATGTATAATATGTGGTTTATTATTCTTTAATAATTCTATATTAGGTGTCATATCCCAAATAACGTTATATACTCATTACGTTAAAATTAAATCATTATGCTTAAACGTCACAGGTTTAGCAGTATAATGGTATTTCAGCTTTCTGCGTAATTTACTAAATGATCATATGCCTTTTTTTGATACCCGAAGTCTATATGTTAATTCTAAAGGATAGCTGATAAAATTGTACAATGAATCGAATTTATTCACATTAAAATATGAAAGTAAATTATATTTTTTGCAATAAAAGGACTTCAAAACGAGTAAATTTAGTTTAAGTGTGTACAGATTGTGTCAATAAAATTTTATTTTAGTGTTATACGAGAAACATCAAAAAGGCACCCAATAGCTCCATGACTCTGTGGCGATTCACTGTCTTAATATATACGTTGCTCATCTTTGTTATCTATTCTCTCAACATCTTTTATAATATAAATGGTAAATAAATTCATGGTCCGGACCCTTTGTCTATATTTTTTACCTCTTCTTTCACCTTTTGTATAAAAATACAATTATTTTTATTTTTATTAAAGTATAACATACTTTATCAACTTCAATCTTCTTACAAAATCTGCCTAGCTCTCTTAAAAACTCTCTCTTGGAAATGATTGTAATCTGGAAGCTGAGTTAATAAAAATCGTAATTAACGATGAAAAATGGAATAAAATACAAAATAGTAAAAAAAAAAAAATATTACTATTTTGTATTTTATTTAACCTTTTGCGTCGACTTAATTGATTTAACATTATAAAACGTGTTTCAGTTAAATGCTTCGGCTTACTATGTATTTCTATAATTTTTGGTTGATCAAGCCAATCGTTTCCAGAAATAATAGCATCCTGAGCCTGTCTATCTCTCTGTCCTTATATTAGATTAATCTACTGATAAATTCTGATAAATTCGTTTAGCTAATCCGATGTTATAACCTATCGTGAAAGTGCGTCAGAATCAGAATCAGGATCAGCTTCACGCTGTATCCCGCACACAACAGGGTAGGCAGAGGGAACCTAGTGTTAAGACACTCCGTTCCCCACTTTTTGCCAAATTCTGGAGGCAATGCGTGTCAGTGGTGTGTGTGTAGAAGAGTTCAACGCCGCGCTTTACCTCGGCACCACAGCGAAGAAATTCAAATATAAATTTAAGTAAATATTTCATCTCCTAGAGTGGGCATCGAACCTACAACCAGTCAGTTTTACAGTCACACTTAGTGCCCCTGCGCCACGACTGACTTCAAGTGCGTCAGCTGGTGCATTATTCGTACCTTTTATATATTCCGCTATAAAATCTAAAACAATTCTAAAATTCATAAATCTATTCGATGGATATTGCATACCAAACAACGCTTCCAGGGTTTTATGGTCAGTTTGTATTTTAAATCAAATTGCGCTATAAATAAGGTCGAAAGTGCTTTACTACCCATACTATGGCTAGTAACTCTTTTTTTTTTTGTTAGATATCTCAGCTTGATTTAGGCTACAGCTAGCAATGGGTCTTCTGTCACCATTATACGAAACTGCTCCAATAGCGTATCCTGATGCGACAGATAAAGTAACTAATTACTTTCAGACAAATCGCGAATATTGTAAAACTGGATGTTATGTCATATATCGTTTTAATAAGTCTTCTTTCTATAAACTGCGTTTTTCTACATTAATGATTAAATGGATATATGCCTTAGATGCAAAATTTAGAATAAATTTTCTATAGTAATTTATAAATGTTACAAAAAGTTTTATCTCGTTAGTGTTTTTAGGAACAGAATAATTTGGTACAATATTAATTTTCTGAGGATCCGATTTTGGCAGATACCTGATACATTTGCCTCTCGCCTCTCGTTGACTGCCAACCGTGCACAGACCCTGACTGCGGCCTTTCATATATCGCTGGTTGTTGTAGTGATGAGGTGACCCTGAGTTATCATAGTCGTATTTGGTTTCATTCACATAATCACAACATTTTTATACCAGTACCTACATACCTATTAAAACATTATACACAAGTTATGTTATATTAATCTTATATTAACCTTATAATTTCTAATTTTTTTTAAGTTTAATTTTTTTATACGCTCAATGTATCTCTAGTTTCAACATCCGGGTAAATTTGTCGTAGTCAGACCGTGCAAACTCTATGGGAATTTTGATGCAACTTCTGCTGAATCTATAGCGCTAGAATAGCAAGGCACAGCACAATAATAAGTATGAAAGTATTCGTATTTTTAATGTAAATCTTTTAAATGCGCGTTATCTACGCCTCCAACAAAATTTCGGGCTATGACAACCTCTTTTTTAAATTGTGATGAACCCATTTATATTATTATTTATTCTATATTTTATTTATATTATGAAACCAATGAATGCTGGATAAACACTACTTTATTTAATGAACTATTCCTTATTATATACTAGAAGTGATCTGTACATCACATTATATAAAGATTTTGTATAATTTTGCTATAATATAACAAAAAGTATAAGCTGGCGAAGCCGCGTTTAGGCCGCTAGTATCTATATAATTTGCTTTAAGCATATGGATGTGTGTTTACTTATTCTTATAAAGTAGTGATGTGCTCTTACGTAAGGAATCCCTTTCTGATGCCCTTTGTAATTCAGTCACGTCACTTCTAATATCTTCCGGTTTCCCAAACCCTTCCTTACATTACTTCATACTCAGTTTGTAAGGTAAACAGTAAACACGTATATATATTATTGTATTATAATATTATAAGTGGTATTTTTATATTAGGTATATAATTTTGATCAGTTTTCCCCTCTTCTGTTACACTTATTCATACAGTAGAACTTACTGAGAAGAAACTAAGAATTACTTTACTTAATTTAAAAGCATTTTTATTAGATTTACGCCCAATCCCGCACTTAGCAGAGTAGGTAGAAGGTACCTGGGGATCTAATTTTAAGAAACTCTGTTTTGTATCAAGATACTTCGGTTCCGAATTTTTTGCCAAATTCTCGAGGCGTAGGCTAAATGACGTAACTCAACGCCACACAAATATTTCATTCTCCAAGTGGGAATTGAACCCACAACTTGCGTTTGCAGTCACGCGCTGTATTGTTATGCCACAATGTTAAGCAAAACAAATACCTTTACAAAATATTATTATTAGGACAAGCTAGTTATACCATCCCTTTATTAGATTAAAGTAAATTTCTAAAACGTGCGTCCCTTAATTTCTTTATACGAGAGTGGAATTTTCTCTTTAGTTTAAACTCGCTGAGGTAAGACGCTCTTTGTACTTAAACAAGCGTTTAGCAAAATATTTTGTTGTATATTTTTTGTGAAAGGATATGATAATGATATTACTCTTATACAAAATAATCTAATTAAATTTGAAATTAAGGGATCATATCTCCTTAATAACAATATAAACATCAACAAAATTATAACCGTAACACGGCTTAGGCGAGCTTAGAAACGAAGGGAAAAATCGTCAAAGTAAACAAAAATAGAAGTAATATAAGAAAAAAAAACTATTATATGATAATGTAAGAATGATGGTTTAGTTGAAGACGCTGAGTTCAGAAACCACTGTTTGAATTATTCTTTATTAAAATTAAATAAAAAAATCAGCTTCACATACAGTAGGGTAAGCAGAGGAAACCTAGTGTCAAGACACTCCGTTACGCACTTTTCGCTAAGTTCTGAAGGCATTGCGTGTTGAGTGGCAGAACACCGCGCGAAACAACGCCGCGCTTTGACTCATCATCAGAGTGAAAAAATGTAAATAAATACGTATATCATTTCCTCAAGTGGGGATTAAACCCACAACCAATTATTTTTACATTCACACTTTTGTCCCTACGTTACGACTGGCCTCATTATATATATAATTTGCTCATTGTATATATAGTTTTAAATTATTATTAATTTATTTTTACTGTACGTGGTATACCACGTACAGTAAAAATAAATTAATAATGAGGTGGTGCTAGCGCTAATAATGATTTATTACTTTTAAATTGAGGCCGTCGTGCTGTAGGGGCAAAGGCGGAGTGTCTTAACACTAGGTTCCCTTTGCCTATCATACTATATGCGGGATACAGCTTAACGCTGACGTGCTACTTGTATTCCGTACATACCAGGGTAGGCAAACGGAACCTGGGAACCTAGTGTTAAGATATACCGATTCCATTAAGCCACTTCTGTTTGTTTACTTTCCGCCGAATTCTGGTGACATTGCATGTTAGTGACAGATAGTGGAACGGACAGCGGAGTCTTTGTAATAGGATCCCATTTAACCCTTTGGGTATAGAACCCGGATATGATATTAGGTTTTAACCTAATACCTGCAACATGAGAACACACTGATAGAGCATTTCCCCGAGGCAACGCGCACTAGTGTGTCCCCGCTGGAGTGTTAGTGGTGAAGAATGCGGCGTAAGGGACCGCCACCTATTATGATATGTCCGGAACAGCGGGAAATGGAGAACGACGCTATAAATAGCTATGTAAAATGACAGAAGAGGGATAGAATAGAAGATGGATGAATTATTAGATGTGATGGATTACTGAGATCTGAATGGTGTTTATGTGACTGGGTTTTTAAGTTTTTAAGTTTAGCTGCATTGATGAGAAACTGAAACGTCAACACAGCTGCACGTTCGGTCGGACACAAAGAAGTTTTGGTACCGACGCTGTTATACTGCAGCGAAACGAGGATATGACATAAGAAAAATTTAAAACATACTAATTCTGTGGACATGCATTCTCTTCGTAGGATATTTAAAGATACATAGAACGGCAGGTACTAGCGAGGACGTCACGGTGAAAATGAAGAAGAACACTCTGCGACAAATTGGGCACGTTGAACGAATGAGTGATGAAAGCATGGCAAAGAATATGATATATAAATATGAAGGAAATTGAGTGGTAGTGTTTGGCGCTCCATTCCTTGTGGCTATCCTGCTAGGGATGCAGCGTAAGGCTAAAAAATATATAACTACGAGTATATGAATATAATAGACATTTTATATAGATTAAAGTTGTACTTAACAGGACATCCATGTAATAAATGCTTTAGGAGATATCATAGATTCAAAACGGCTTAGCATACGAGCCGAATTTTTTTGACTAGACAATAGTTAAGTATCTTCTTTTGTTTTATTTTGGTTCTGGTTAATATATGTAGAGATGAGTCAGACACCGGAGTGATTTAACACTAGGTTACCTCTGCCTACCCAGCAGCGCGCGGGATAGAACATAAAGCTGATTAAATTTATTTATTTTGTAAGGGCACGAGCGTGCGATTGTAAACGCGACAGAACACGAAGTTGTGGGTTCGATTCCTACTAGATGAAATGAAATATTAATTATTGTCATTTCCTCGCTCTGTTAACAAGGCAAAACGCGACGTTAAATGCCGCGACTCAACACGCCATGCCTCCAGATTTTACTTAATTATTTTATCTGGAAAGTTGGGGGCGGAAGTATCTTGATATAAAGTGCCTTTAGTTCTAATTTTTTATTTCCAAAATAATCTGAAATTTTTATGGAAGTTTCGATAATGTAACCTAAGGTACTAAAACTTTCATATGAATAATCTTTATAAGTACACTACAAATATAAAAACAAGAATACTTTCGTGATTTCTTTTTATTTATTATATTCAAAGAATAATATAAGTTTCTGACTGTCTCATTGCGGCGCGACGTCGACCAAATTACACAATAAATGAATTATACAAGTATTACGTGAGCTCTCTTCGGGAGCGGAGATTGAGGCCGCAATATTAACATTTATTTTTGTTTACGCAATTCTAACAATTTCGTCGATAATACTAACCGAGGACCTTCTTACCCTACTCATATAATAGATCTTAATTTAGCGCTTTGTTCTTTTGTTGCTTTTAGTTAAAAGGACAATATTAAAAATTAAAGATCACTGTAAGCAGAGTGGTGTGCGTGTTTGACCGCGACTACAGCTTCACGCTGTATCTCGCATGTAACAGGGTACGTAGTTACAGTACAGTAAGAGTAACAATAAATAATTTTAATTATTTTTGTTTCCTTGCTCTGGTAACGAGATAAATCGCGGCGTGAAGTTCCACCCCTTACACTGCCCCGAAAACTGAACGGTGCATGGGGATCAATGTGTCATCACAATAGCTATGCCCTGGAATGTGCGTGTAACAATCAAACCCACAAGTCTCGTCGTCGGTTTTATAGTCAGATCATTTATGTTATATTACACTTAAACAATAAATATATATATATATATATATATTTTAACTGTCTGTTAGTAATTTATAAATAGAATGAATAACATATCACAAATGTATTTGTATCGCACTTTGTGAGCAATATTGATGTTTACATTTCTTCATATAGAACGTTATATAAAAGTATTATTTAATATTTTCATAAAAGTGGTGAACGAAGTGCAGTAAGACTAGCTTCCCTCTGCCTACCCTGCTATGCTCGGGATACAGCGTGAAGCTGATAATAAAAATCAATATAATAAATCAGTTTTGTAAATATATTTAGATTTTTTACTTTAATAAAATGTCTAACTTTAACTGAAAGGATTTCCACGTGCCTACAAATACATATTATGTAGAAGGTATGCATAGTAAAACATATCCAATTACTTGTACTGTGAATCTTTTAGTCACCTCATAAAACAGATTCTTGAGTGTTGGGAACCGAGTGTCTCAAGACTAGGTTCCCTCTGCCAACCCTGCTCTATAAAGCGTAAACTGAAAATAAAAGTTAAAGTAGTTTCTCGTATTTATATTTACTCATGAAGCTTCCTCAAATAAAGGACCAAAATATAAAATACAGATTTTTTTCTCTTTTTTTTTCAGTTTCACGCTGCAGGCATCCTGCACACAGCAGGATAAGCAGAGGGAGCCTAGTGTTATTGTCTTAACGTGCAAGCTCCCCATTTTCCGCCGAAATCTGGAGGCCTTATGTGTTGAATGATAGAACTCAATGCCGCACTTTGCCTCGACATTAGAGAGATGAAATGGAGATATACATTTAAATAAATATTTCATTTCCCCGAGTATTTATCACACCCACAATCAGTCGCGCTTATCGTCACAAACTAATGCCCCTACAACAGCTTCACGCTGTTTCTCCCATAGGGTGGGTAGAGGGAACCTAGTGTTAAGATTCTTAGTTCGTAACTTTCCGCTTGATTTTAATTTTTATTGTGTATTTTGTCTAGTGATCGAACCCATTACAATCATCAGCGTTCACAATCAGTTGTTTCACTGCACTACGATGGCTTGAAAGGAGTGCTATATCTGTCATATAGTATTTATTACTTCCCAGACTACTTTGCCGATTCTTAAAAATCTATTACTGAAAATATTTTGTATTTTAAACATAACAGTAAACATTCAATATCACTAACAATATTATTCAGTTTTCTATCAACTATACGCAAAAAGCGGGTCTATCTCTACCTTAAAGGCCTGCAACGTACCTGCAGCTCCTCTGATGTTACATGGGGCGGCGGTGATTACTTACCATAAGGTAACCCGTACACTCGTTTGCCTTGTGTTTTTCCATAAAAAAAAGTTAAGAAGAAGAATTAAATTAATGAAAGTTTTAATGTCAGTTGTGGCGCAGCGACACGAAGTGTGACTGTAAAACTGGCTGTGGGTTCGATCCCCACTGGAGGAGATGAAATATTTACCTAAATTTATATTTCTATTTCTTTGTTCTGGTGTCGAGGTTAAGCGCGGCGTTGAGTTCTGCCATTCAACACGCGATGCCTTCAGAATTCGGCAGAATGTGGGGAACGGAGTGTCTTAACACTAGGTTCCCTCTGCATACCCTGCTGTGTGCGGGATACAACGTGAAGTTGATTATTATTTATAATAATTTTTATATACAAACATTTCCCCGAGTGGAAATTGAACCCGCAACCATATTTTTACGATCAGGCATTTCTAAAATGTGGCATGCTGCTGACTAAAGATAAATTAGTACGAAATAAAATACAATTTAAAGAAACGCTCTGAGTTGAAAGTAGAAATATTTAAGGAATTACATTTCAGATGTCGACTGGTGAGACTTGGACATTTCTAATTAAACTTTCGTTATTTTAAAGTAATATTTCTGTTTAGCTTCACGCTGTATCCCGCACGTAGCAGGCTAGGCAGAGGAAACTTCGAAATCTAGTGTTAAGACACTCAGCTCTCATTCCCCACTTAGTACCGAATTCAGTGTGAATGAATAGTAGCGAAATTCGACGCGCTTATCTCGTTACTATAGCGATAAAATAAAGTTTGTGCCTCTGTGCCAAGACGGCCTTGGAATTCATATCTGTAATGAACTATATATATGTGTAAATTTATCAGTTTACATTATAAATATTTTAAATAAAAAAATACTTCACCACCAGTCGGGGATATTATTCTCACTTCCCCGCTTTGGTAAACAAAGAAAACAATAGGTTAACATTAGGTTCCTTCTGCCTACCCTACTATATGCGGAAAAGAGAGTGAACCTATAAATAAATATTGAACATATAAAAACATTAACTTCTATATAATTTATTTTAAAAACTCTTATATATTCAAGTCCGGCTTCCGTAAATAGCTGTTTGGGTCATTCCTTTTTATTTTACGATTATTCTTAAGCGCAATGTTAACCGATCCTAATAAACATTAAGAATAGCGTTAACTTTTATAGTTACAGTTTTTAAGCTTTTATATGAGTATGAGTCTC
Organism: Heliconius hecalesia formosus; assembly: GCA_018249775.1. Classification (NCBI taxonomy): domain Eukaryota; kingdom Metazoa; phylum Arthropoda; class Insecta; order Lepidoptera; family Nymphalidae; genus Heliconius; species Heliconius hecalesia. Next base: position 5,861 of record DWMY01000990.1, on the reverse strand, counting down.
CTATATTCCCGTTCTTCGTAAGCTCTTCCTAAAATAATACTGTATTTTTTAGCTACAGGTGTATCGCGTTCATAGCAGGATAGACAGAGGAAGCATCGGAATTTAGTGTTAAGATACCCATCCCATTAAAACAATTTTAATTATGTTGAATTTTGCAGGCATTGTGTGTTAAGTCACTCAACGCAACGCAACGCAACTCAACGATGCGTTTTTTTTTATTATACAACTAGTAAAATTCCACCAAAATTTCCAAAATAACTTCCCTGAAATTCGAACTGCATTATGTGATCGTAATTAAGAACGCGAAAAATATTGTCTGTTTCCGAATAAATCTGTAGCTCAAATGCGGGGAACTGTTTTTGTATTGAAATTTATGAATGCAAATTTTCTTAATATTGAAAATATTTTCTCGAATTATGCCATTTCTGCCTCGCTCGTTTTCATTTAATTTTCTGTACTATATTGGGTACTATATTTTAAGTACTTTAGTATTTAAGTACCTATTGTTGTGAGTTATTACAATAATCTCTCTGCCTATATGGTGAAAGATATTGTGCGGCACGCTGCATCCCGCATATTACAAGCAGGGGGAACCCAGTGTCTAAGCACTCCACTTCCCGCATGAATTCAAAACATTGCACGTGAAGTCGTAAAACTCAATGCCGCACTTTGTTACTACTTTTGCTTTGTAATTAATGTTTACCTTCCACGTTTGTTAAAGGTTCGTTCGTTTGGTAAGAGGTCTTATTAATTTCTTTTTTTTCGGCTTCAGGCTGCATTTTGCGTGTAGAAGGGTAGGCAGAGGGAGCCTAGCGTTAAGACACTCAGTTCCCTACTTTCCCCGGAATTCTGGAGGCACTACATGTTAAGTCAAGAATTGAAAATATTAAATATGTAATTTTCTTCAAGTGGGGAAAACCCACAACCCTGTGCCCTTGTGCCTCGATTGGCCCTTAGGGACTAAACAATATTTCTTACCCATTATCGGGTATTTAGTATAAAAAACAATTGAATTTATAGCGAAACAGCGAGAGCTAAGCGAGCCAAAGTATGAAGCATTACGTCCAGATTTTACTGTACAGGCTTGCGTACTTTAATGTTTAATATCTCTGTAATTTCTAAAGACAAGAAAAAAATAAAAATAGATTATTTATTCTCGAGTTACCTTTTTTTAAATAAATAAAATTATATATGCTGATAACAAAAAACGTTAGTGTGAATCTTTGCATTTCTTTTTTATAATAATTTAGGAAAATGATTTGTAATTGAGTATATCATCAGAATTTGTGACAATTAAAAAAGAAAGCTTTACTACTAATTAATAAAAGTTATTAAGACGTGTCACTATAAAATAATAAAAAATGTTTACCTCCTCATACAATAACGTATTGCTATTGTCACATATGAAAAATAAATGAAAGATTTTAAGCTGATTGTTCGATTGCAGTCGACCGCTTCGTTTGCCACTTCACTGCTCATGAGCGGAGGTCAACTTTTATTTTTCTTGCCATGTTTTCTATTAATACTTATATATTTTATATTTATAAATATTTCTGTGTGACTTAATTACTATATAAAATATTCATTCTCTGTTTTATTTACTACAAAAATAATTAAGTTGGTGAGCAGCATAACATCTGTAAACGCAACGGTTGTGGGTTTCATTTCCATGGTCGAAGCGCGGCGTTGAGGTCTGCTATTCAGCGCGCAATGTCTTGAAAATTAGGTTGAAAGTGAGGGACGTCTTGGTAATAGATTAGCTTTGCCTACCCTGTTATACGCTATAAACCGTGTAAATAAAATCATAAATTTATACTTGTATGTACAAATTATAATAATAAATTATGTATAAATTTATACTTATCAAATCACCTCCCCGGTGTATTCATGTATGTAAGCTTTATGCTCTGAGAACTTAATATACGACTTATAAGATAATTAAAGTATACAGGCCATTAGACAAGAGAAATTACTGACCTATAAAAAAATGAGGCCAGTCGTGGCGCAGGGGCACAAAGTGTGACTGTAAAATCGACTGGTCGTGGGTTCGATCCCCACTCGAGGAAAAGAAATAACAATTAACATTTATATTCATTTCATCACTCTGGTGTAGAGCCAAAGCGTGGCGTTGAAATCCGCCACTCAATACGCAATGCTTCCAGAACAAAACTTGTCGGAAAGTGGGGAACGGAGTGTCTTAACATTAGGTTTCCTCTGCCTACCCTGCTGTGTGCGGAATACAGCGTGAAGCTGACTTTTTAATTTAATTTTAAATAGATATAGATATATATACATATACTAGTTAAACAAAAGTGTCAATTAAAATTCCACCGCCATTTGCAGATTTGTTAACCAAATACTTTATCCTTGTGTTGATCCAAATAATATTACATATTTAAGTAGTCCGCGTGTGTTGTGTATTTTTCCACACATGTGATACTTCCAATAATATAAATGTATTTTCCAATAGCAGTTCTATATTATTAGGTAGAATTTGTAATTTTATTTAGTCGTCGTCGGACTATAAATCCTATATATAATTCAGACTTTTTACGTCCCAGGCTCGCGTCGTCTTGGGCTCGAAAATATGCCAATATATAGTAATGTTATTTTACCTTCGCTTCCTCCTTTAAATATTTTATCCAATTTTCTCACAATGAGAGAACCCGAGGAAGTTCCATTCATTAATGGAAGTTTTAGCTTGTACTAACTGATACATGGGAGTGTAATTAAAAATTGCTGTTAATTTACATTTATTAATAGAAGACAAGACAGAACAGAACATAAGACATATCTTCTGTTAATATCTATTGTAACTAGTGAAAACGCGCGGCTTCGCCCGCTTGAACTATACCTATATATTCTCAGTTTTCAATAGGATTACTAAAAAAAACAAAATAAGTAATCCTAAATAATCAAAAAAAGTAAAAAAAAAAACTCACTCGAGAAGATGAAATATTTACTTAAATAAGCGCGGCGTTGAGTTCTGCCACTCAACACGCAATGCCTCCAGACTTCGGCAGAAAGTAGGGAACGGAGTGTCTTAACATTAGGTTCCCTCTGCCTACCCTGCTGTGTGTGGGATACAGCGTGAAGCTGGTTTTTTTTAAAAGTAACTAAAGGAAATTCTTAATATTAAAGACAATACCCTATTTAAAATTAACACAAAGTAATAAGTAAACGTAACTTATGTTTTTCTTTTTTTAATATTAGATAAATTACATAACTAATTGGCCAGTCGTGGCGCAGCGGCACGAAGTGTGACTGTAAAACCAACTGGTTGTGGGTTCGATCCCCACTCGAGGAGATGAAATATTTACTTAAATTTATATATCCATTTCTTCGCTCTGGTGTCGAGGCTAAGCGCGGTGTTGAGATTCGCCACTCAAGACGTAATACCTCCAGAATTCGGCGGAAAGTGGGGAACGGAGCGTCTTAACAGTAGGTTCCCTCTGCCTTTCCTGCTATGGGCGGTATACAGCGTACAACTGATTTTATTTTTTACCTGTCTTAACACTGGGTTCCTTCTGCGTACCGTGCTATACGCGGGATACAGCGTGAAACTATACAAGCTCTCATAGAAGCGCGACCAGGAAACAAAAAGTTTAGAACAAACAAGGAACAATTATATAACGAAGTAATGACGTCACACGCCAATGTACTCGTAAAAGTAATAAAGAACTTGGATCTACAATCTAAAATCAAAACGTTTAAAGGAATTTTGATTTTAGATTATGATTGCTTTGTAGCGACCAAGTTCTTTTGTTTATTACTTATATTAATCTGGATGGATCGAGTTTTGATGGTAATTTATATATAAATTTGCTTAAAGCGAGTTGCCGTCAGCTTATTAAAGTTCACTCTTACAAGAAATCTTTATATAAAATAAGATTTAGTTGTTTTCTTCGAGCCTTTGAAATTAAGATAAATAAGTTTTTCATTTTTAGAGTTCACAGCGTTCGTTCGTTCAAAACGACACAGTGTCTAACTCTTAACGTGACGGTTATAGGATCGATTTCCACTTGTGAGAATCAAAAATTTTTTTTCTCACGTTCTGATAACAAGACAAAGAGCGGCGTTGAGTCAACACGTAATGTCAAGAAAATTAGCGGAAAGTGGGAAACCGAGTGTCTTAACACTCGATTCTCTATGCTCTACTATATGCGTTATATTGCGTGAAGCTAAAAAAACCTTATTTTTATCTTTAGTATATTCTTTGTGAGGCCAGTAGTGGCACAGGGGCACAAAGTCTTGCAGCACAAAGGACTGGTTGTGGGTTCGATCCCCACTCGAGGAGATGAAATATTTACTTAAATTTATATTTCCATTTCTTCACTCTGGTGTCGAGGACAAGTGCGGCGTTGAGTTCTGCCACTCAACACGCAATGCCTCCAGAATTCGGTCGAAAGTGGTGAACGGAGTGTCTTAACACTAGGTTCCCTCTGCCCACCCTGCAGTGTGCGGGATACAGTGTGAAGCTGATTTTTTTTTATATTCTTTGTGTAAACAATATATTCAAAACAAAATTAATTTTCTCAATTGCAATGAAAAAAATCAACGGGCAATTATAAAAGTTTGATGTCAAATGCGGCATTTGTTAAAGTGAAATTTAAATATTTGTTTCCAATTAGCTACTTTTAACTGAGTATAGTTTTTAAATTGAAAAAAGCGTATTCGTAAACCGTAGTGTATTCGTCGCTTTACATGTTTGTGCAAGTATGTATATATGTTTATCTATGTACTGCGTATATTTAAAAGTATTACCATAAATTTAATGCAATGGTAGTGGGTTCAATTCCTTGTCTCTATATACATATTGTCCTTAAAATATCTGAACAATGTAATAAATACGACTAAAGCTGTCGTCGTGGTGAAAAAACATAAACATATCACTACGTAACTATAAGTATAGTTATGTAGTAATATGTTTATATTTTAACATAAATATGTTTATGTTTTAACATAATTATGTTAAAACATAAAAATTTTATTTTAATTTTAGTTATGTAGTAATATGTTTATGTTTTAAGTTTTATAGTTACGTAGTAAGCTAATGCTAAAATCGATTCCTTTTGCTATATAAGTTACATCACAAAGTTAGCCAAAACACGAGTATAAAACTTATTCCATATGTATTGGCATCGCTAATGAGATCGTTTGTGAACAAAGCGCGAAGTAATCTGAATCATTCTCTCAAAACACTGAACACGCCCTCGAATAAATCAATGTCCTGTAAATTCTATTCGCTACCAAAAAAACAGAATACAATTTACATACTAACGTTGCCAGCACTTACTCCGAATGAATTTAGCATATATACATATAAAAGCTGTGGTCTAAATTATGTATTTAGCTCTATAGCAGTTGAATCGTGGGGCAGCGCAGGTGCACTACATTTGACTGTAGGGCGGTGGCTTTGGGTTTGTTGTTGCACTCTACACGAAATGTTTAAAAAAATGAGCACCACGTGAGAAACGGCACTCTTTTTCCTGAGTGCCGTTTCCCACGTGGTGCATGTCAAAACATGTCTCAACACTAGGGTCCCTTTGCCTTATAAAAAACTGTTAGAAATCGGAAGCGGGTAACGTTTTTAAAACAATCACGTTAAAATCACACATCGTCTATATGATTCTAAACTATTTTGAAAGAGATACTATGTAATTGCAATAAGTGATATGTATCACCTAGGGGCCATTCAAGTATTACGTAAGCAGTTTTTTTACAACTATTGACGCCCCCCTCCCCTATGTCATCAAAAATAAGCAATTCTCTTAAAAATATTTCATTGAAAACATCAAAAATAAGCAAACCCAAGACCCCCCCGCCCCCCTACAGTGCTTACGTAATACTTGAACGGCCCC